>ML787120.1:101006-128472 GCA_009831015.1 Picea engelmannii
CCTCCTACGGACTTAGCATTTAAGGGCTCTAATCATGCATGCAAAAAATGACCATTTCAAAGGCCTCTACTCTTTCCTATTCTCCCAACACAAAACCCCACATTCATGCAATACAAAGGTGTAAATGAAATTCAGTAACTCTACCTTAAGTCCTTTGTTTGATGTTGATCCCTTTGCTTTCACTCGCTCTTCGATTGCAAGCCTCCTCCCAAATCTGACCTGCATTCACACATGAACAAGCAAAAAGCTGTGAAAATGCATTTCATATACTAATTGCTAGGTTAGTTGTGACAATATCATAAAATAAACATTCAACTTGAACACATGATATGGCGGGACGGGAAAAGTATTCCTTTTTGTATTAATCTTCACAAGAATAAACTTACAATATGTGGTCGGCACTGCACCTCGAAACTGGTCTTGGGCTCATCTTCAACTGTCCTCTAACTTCTTTGCTCTATAATTCTCTTTTTACAAGGATGGATAAATGTTGGGACAAGGGGAATGCTCAATTGGGTATAGTCTCTTTACTATGATTTTCCTCCTTTCAAATGGGACCCCTACCCCTTCTTTTATAGGCTAGAAGGAGCTACATAGGTTGAATGACTGGCCATGCATGGCCAAAAGGTTTAGTTAACATGCCCAAAGCGATGTGTTCCATCAACAACTTTCCTTTTTTCATACTTTTGTAGGTACACGTGGGTTGTATTGGGGAAACTAGCATGTACACAAGTGAAATAATGGAGCAGGGCGCATGGGCCTTTATAAAGGGATTTTTTAAGAAGATTTGTTTAGTAGTGTTTTGGCAAAGAAGGAGTCTGAGATGGCTTGATGCTAGGTAAGTATGTTTGGTGCAAATTCGGGTTATAACAGATGCCCCCTAATGTGTGAGGGAATAATATCATCTAATGGCTGAAATACATTATCAATCTTTATCAACGTACCAAACCAATGAGCCTAGGGACCAGAATTTGAGAGGTGCCATCAGCAAAATAAAAATTGTCTCACTGAGGCGGGCATACCCATGCTCGGGATGAAATAACATCATGGCTACTAATCAAATACACTGTAGATCCATGTCATATAAATCTATAAAGTGCAGCCGCGAGCAATACACAACGGATCTACATCTCAAAATCAAAAATATATACGTGTATAGTATCCATCTTCTAGAAGATGATAAGGCATGATGGATGGATATGAGGTCTTCAGAGCTTGAGAAACATCTTCAAATTCTTCAAAACTCAGGTAGAAGTGTAATATGAGTGTACAAATTCACTACCCAGAGGTCTTCGACGGCTCCTCGGTCATGGACTAGAGAATCTTTGATGATCATATTGAAGGCTTCATTGATTTCAAGCAAAGACTTGATTGGATTTTTGGGAAGTTTGGGCATGAGGGCAAGAGATGAACTGCGGAAGGGCCGATTCATGATGGGTAAAAAATTCTCTTGGACAATAGCATGACAAATGATGAGACTTAGGTAGCATGGCATTGACATAAGTTCATGATGCAGGAAGCAATGCAAACTCTCCATATGTTTGGAAGAATAACCAAATGGAGGAGGACACAACTCTATGTAGCGAGAATAGTTTCCTAAGGTCATATTAAATCCCAGAGCTTGAAAAAAAAACATAAGGATGTACTTTGTCCAAGGGTGACTCATTGTGCTTCCAAATAAAAACAAAATACTTTTCCCTTCCTCTTTTTGGGGTATATTTGATTTTTTTGTCTTTTTCAATAATTTTGGAAAAGTAATAAACGAATGCTACATTACAAAGGAGGAATGAGTGTCGCAAACATATGAGTTCGATGCGCAAGGAAAATCCTGATGTTCGAAGCAAGGACACTCGAAAAAAAATCCCTCCTAGGGCCAAAGGTGTCAAGATGCATAGGCAAAGTGCTACAGGGCTTGCGTATAAGGCATGTTTTAGATGGTTTGGTTGAGAGAAACATGGAGCTGGCATTAGGCCAAAGAAGTGGGTATGCAACTACAATTAATAAGAGACACAATGGTAACATCCTTCGAAGTAAGTTTAACGATCCCAGAGAAGGTAAGCTCGAAGGTTTTTCATATTTAGAGAGTCTGAAAAAACGTAAAAGGAAGCTCAGATGGGGTACCTTTTTCGAAGGTAGTCTAGTTGGTTTGAAAAAGGGGTAAACTAGCACCGAAAATACATCTATTCAAAACCATTTTAACGAGTGTGATAAAGACAAGATCACTCAACAATTTTTTCATTTTTAAGGAGTCTGAAAAAAGCTTAACTATGGACTTCGTTAGGAATGTTCTTCTGGACCATTTTAACGAGTGTGAAAGAATAAGGTCACTCGACGATCTTTTCAATTTTAGGGATTCTGAAAAGAACTTAACTATGGACTCCGTGGGGGTTCCTTTTTCGTAAATTTAGTCCCTCAGGCCAAAAAAAGGGTTAAAATTATACTTGAGGGTATTCTTCTAGAGATATGAGGCCTCTAGAGTATACCTTTGTTCATATAGTTGACCATCCAAACCGAAAAAGGGGTAAACTACCATCGGATAGATGTGACTTCAAATTTCAGTTTAACAAGCGTGAAAGGTCACAAGATTGCTTGCCAATATTTTCATGTTTAGAGGGTCTGAAAAGAGCTTAAAAGAAGACCCATTGGGGCTACGACTCTTGTATGAAATTGGTTCAGGTAGAGCCTGCTGGTAGGCTGGGACCAAGAGTCTCTTCAATAGTCAACTTGGAAAGTCGCCCAAAAGGGAAGAAAACACAAACCACAGTGTAAGTCCTCCCACGGTATAGAAACTGTAGTCATGGCTTCAAGGATAGCCTCATCTGAAGGCAATTCAAAATCTGAGAAATCACGCAAACAAGGGTTGATAGTCCCAAAGGGTGAAGTAAACTGACCATACTCTATATGACGATGGAGGTTCTGGCCATGACTGGCATAGTCTATCAGTGAAGAATCATAAGGATGAGGGCTTGAGGATCTACAAACAATGAGATCGAAATCAGAAGGATACTCAAGCCCACTTGGACCAAGAGGGGGAAGCAAAGGATCCCATGCCCCCATTGGATAAACCAATGGATCAATTGTTGATACTAAGTCTTGAGAGGGAAAACATGACTGCACAGGTTCCTCCTCAGAAGCAATTAAACACCGAGGATAAGACGCCACAAAATTAACCCATGGCGGGGTGGAGTCTACACAAACACTAGGAACATATAAAGTGGAAGCTTGAAGTAATGTTGAATTAAGATGGTGATTATCATATGCCATCTTTTCAATAATGACAATGTTGCCATTGTGAGGGAAATACATCACCCGGAAGATCGTAGATACCACAATGTTCATAGCATATACATAATCACACCCGAGAAGCATATTGAAATCTAACGGGCCTTGCACCACTATAACATCAACAAGGACAATCTTCCCACCTAATGAGATAGGTAACCAAGGAAGAAACCTCAAATATTCACTAGGACGTCTGTCAAAAGACAACAGTTCATGCGAAGAAGACAAAATCTCAGTAGATCCCAAGACTTTCCATACTGAGGAGGATAAAATACTTGTAGAGGCTCCTTCATCCACAATACATCAATAAATGTTTGTTGAATTAACTTCAACCCTTATTTGAAAAGGTGCAGAAGAAGGAAGACGAGGCTCAACAAGATCATTCCAATCAAAGGAAACCATCCTATGGCTTGGAGGGGGTGTGCTCGGAGCGAGCTAAATGCTCCCTTGTTCTAAAAGTATGGAACTGGAAATGCTGAAAACATAGTCGGTAGACACCTCACTCCCCAAAAGAAGAGTGGGATCATCTGATGACTGCATCGGCATGACCATGTTCACAACCAATGGTTGAATAGGCTACAAGACTACATGGTCTAAAGGCACCTCACCCCCCAAAATAGGAGTTGGATTAGCCAATGAATGCATCGGCATGACCACTTTCGCAACCAATGGTTGCATAGGCTAAGAGACTACATAGTCTAAAGGCACCTCACCCCTCAAAAGAGGAGTGGGATCAGCTAGTGACTGAATTGGCATGACCTCTTTCTCAACTGATGGATGCATAGGCTGAGAAACTACATGGTCTAAAGGAACCTCACCCATCAAAAGAGGAGTGGGATTAGCCAATGACTACATTGACATGATCACTTTCTCAGCCAATGGCTGCATAGGCTAAGAGACTACATGGTCTAAAGGCACCTCACCCCTCAAAATAGGAGTGGGATTAGCCAATGATTGCATCGACATGATCACTTTCTCAACCAATGGTTGCATAGGCTGAGAGACTACATGGTCTAAAGGCACCTCACCCCTCAAAAGTGGAGTGGGATCAGTTAATGACTGCATCGACATGATCACTTTCTCAACCAATGGTTGAATAGTTTGAGAGACTACAAGGTCTAAAAACACCTCACCCCCCAAAAGAGGAGTGGGATCATCCGATGACTGCATCGACATGACCACTTTCGCAACCAAAGGATAAATAGACTGTGAGGAAACCTTAGAAGACTCAGAATCAGAAGATCTTGCAGACAGCGACCACAATCTTTGTACCTCTAGAATGCCAGGGCAAAAATGAGTAAGGTGATCTCCCTTGCAAATCTTACAAGGGAACTTAGGCTTACATCCTATCCATATATATTTCTCAATAGAATCGATGCCCCCAACATGACTAGCAGTGGCTAGTTGCACATCTCCAACATGACTTGCAGAGGCTGGTGATGGGTTGATAACTTGACTTGCAGAGGCTACAGAACTATTACCAGTATGACTAGCAGTGACTGGACTCTTTCCCCCAGTATGACTTGCAGAGGGTGGGTTATTTACCCCAACATAACTTACAGAGGTTGGGTGCTGGTCTTCAATGTAACTTCCAGAGGTTGTCGACTTATCTCCAACATGACTCATAGAGGTTGGTGACTTCTTCTTCCTATTCTTCCTCTTTCTATTTCATTTAGACTTCCAGTTACTAGTAACTGTACTTTCACTAGAGGTGGGATAAGGAGGAGGAGAAGACTTTTCTGATAAAGAAACATAAACAAGGTGCCCATGACTTAAGGTTATTAACTGATAAGCATCAAGAGCACTCGAGACATTTGGAATGGTACCCAACCAAACTGGTAGTCCCACATTCAAGCTAAGAATGTGCAAAGTGGCCATCAAAGGGACCGCAATGTTTTCGAAGAAAGGAAAAGCACAAGAATCCCGTTGCAAAGGGGTTCCTTGGTTGGTATCATCAGGAAATTTAGCCATGAAGATCTTATGCAGAGGTTCTCCCCTTGTAGGATCGTTCAAATCTGTAAAAGTCTCACACATTGACTCTGAAGAACTAGTGTTATCAAAACAACTCCTATAAAGAGGTGGCTCCATGTTTCTAAGTGGAAGTCTGAAAATTCCTCTCAATCGACGAAGTGGGATGTATACAACCCTAGGTCAAAGACCCAAATCCATGAATGACGAAATCACTATGGAAAATTAGGGAGAACAGAGAACACACTAAAAGTTCCTAAAGGAAAATCAAGCAAATGACTAACCAGTTGGAAGAACAGTTACAACAACCAACACTAGAGCAACTTACTGATGCAAGTGAAACTCAAAAACGGAAGCACCCTCTGGGTATACTTTGCAAAGAATGGCCCGATATATCTCCTTGGTACCACAGTATACCCCCGTAGTCACCTCTGTATGTCTCTAAAAAATATAGACAACTAGGTTGCCAGCGCGCAAACAGTCACCAGGCCGGTACAATCGACAGTCAGTTAGATCACAATGAGTAGGGTATCGAGCCTGAAACCTGTCAAGGGTATTGAAAGCAAGTGGTCCAGAAGACAAATGAGGACCTCGAACAGATTCGAGACCCACAAAGCTCGGTGGCAAATGCAATCGATGGAATCTCAAGACAAGCCCTCTATATGTGTTCTCCACTATGATTGGTCTAGATTTGGATGGGTTATCTCCGCTACCTTTCTGCACGCAACCTCGTGTTTAGCCCCTGTGTTAGAGGAGGGTCTCAGATAACTTTTACAATACTAGAATTTTAACACTCCCTAGCAGATACTCTTATGTATGTTTTTCATCCTTGAAGAGTTTCCTCTCCAACCTAAATCAAGGCTCTAGCCTAGACTAATTGATGGACCCTACAAACATGAAGTCTAGTTGATTTTAATTAATCATTAAATTTTTATGGCTTGTCTTAAGTCAAAGGTTATGAAATTGAAACTAATGATGTGTTAGAGACAAAATAAAAATAAACAGAAAGCTGGAAACAAAATAACTTCTTCTTGACACAATTCTTAATCAACTTTTCAAACTAAATTTTTTTCCCAAGATCTTTGAACAACAAACTCAAAATAGGATTTCACTCAACTACGAGCTACTTATTGTCCTAAGCAAACAACAAAGAACTTATGAAGAAAAAAAATGCAAACCAATAACTACTTAACCAAACAAAGAAATAAAAGTTTTTTTTTTTTATTTGAATGCTCACAAAGAAAAAAGGAAAAATATCGACAAGTATAGACCATGAAAACTTCTGGCCTAAGCACAGATCGCAAAGAGTCACTTTAAAAATAACACACAAGCAGATTAAAATGGACTCTCACACTTGTCTAAAAACCCTATAAAAGGAAAAATTTGAGGAAATCTTCTTAATGAAAAAGAAATTTATTGTTGTGATCAAACCTAAGTTACTGACCGCTATGATAGAGACCAAAAAATCTGAGAGGTATAAAACTTGTCAAAGAAAAAGATGATTGCCTCTCCTTAAACAAAAAATTTTCTTCACAGGCACACTACTGATAGTTCAACAAACAGTGTGTGCACGCGAGCTGTGTAAATTCAAGGCGCGTGTACACACGTGTAGACCTTATGAAGGCCATGTGTACTTTTGAAACTCTTCAAAAATGGAAAGACAAGCAATAAAGCACTAGTAGAGACTATTGGTATTGAGAACTAGAATCTCTTGAAGACTCAGAAACTTACTTTGTCAAAAAAAAGAAAACAATTCAAGGAAAATCTCATAGAAAAAAACCAATATGAGGTGGAACCTAAGCTATAAAAACTACAAACACAGAGCCCATAATGAGTTCCATAAAACCCCTGGGAAGGATCACTTCTGGCAGGGGAGAGGATGACTGCCTCTCTAAAAGAAATCTTCTGAAATCATACACACGACTAACACTTCATCAGCTAGCATGTACATGCAGGTTGTGTGAAGGTAGGGCATAGGTACACGCATGAAGGCCTTGTACAGGCCATGCGTACCTCTGTGTGTCCCGTAAAAAAAATGCAGCTAAGCAAAGAAACAAAGATAACTAGTATGGAATACCATAATCTTTGTTAGCTCATACTTTTGCAGAAACTCTAAAAGCAAGTAATGAAACCAATTTTTTAAAAATACCCCCAAAAGACTCCCAGAAAACCCTAGGGATCCCCAGTATGGTCACCAATTCTTTTGTGGGTGCAAATCCCTCCTACGGACTTAGCATTTAAGGGCTCTAATCATGCATGTAGAAAATGACTATTTCAAAGGCCTCTACTCTTTCCTATTATCCCAACACAAAACCCCACATTCATGCAATACAAAGGTGTAAATGAGATTCGGTAACTCTACCTTAATTCCTTCATTTGATGTTGATCCCTTTGCATTCACTCTCTCTTTGATTGCAAGCCTCCTCCCAAACATGACCTGAATTCACACATGAACAAACCAAAAGTTGTGAACATGCATTTCATATACTAATTGTTGGGTTAGTTGTGACAATATCATAAAATGAACATTCAACTTCAGCACATGATATGGCGGGACGGGAAAAGTATTCATTTTTGTATTAATATTCACAAGAGTAAACTTACAATATGTGGTCGACACTGGTCCTCAAAATTGGTCCTGGKCTCCTCTTCAACTGTCCTCCAACTGCTTTTCTCTATACTTCTCTTTGCACAAGGATGGCTAAAGGTTGGGACAAGGGGAATGCTCAATTGGGTATAGTCTCTTTACTATGATTTTCCTCCTTTCAAATGGGACCCCTACCCCTTCTTTTATAAGCTATAAGGAGCTAGGTATTTGGTCGAATGACCGGCCATGCATGGCSAAAAGGTTTAGTTAACTTACCCAAATTTGTTTGTTCCATCAACGAMTTTMTTTTTTCCRTGATTTTGTAGGTACATGYGGGATGTATTGGGGCAGCTAGCATGTACACGCGTGCATTAATGGAWCAGAGTGCATGGGMCTTTATAAAGGAGGTTTTTAAGAAGAGTTGTTCAGTAGTGTTTTGGCAAAGAAGGAGACTGAGATGGCCTGATGCCAGGTAAGTATGTTTTGGTGMAAATTAGGGTTATTAAAATTATGGAGTAGAATGGACTAGTGTGATCCCATACTGCTCACAGAAGTTAATTAATGGCTCAKCTCTAAAAGAGGCATCATTGTCTATAACAATCCTGCTTGGAAAACCAAATATGGATATGATGTCTTCAAGGAAATTTATGATCACCTTGTGGGAGCCACTCCTTGTAAGGATGGATTCTATCCATTTGGTAAAATAATCAGTGGTGGTCAAAATCCACCTGTGTTGGCCATGCGAGGCTCGGTGGATCTCTCAAATGAAGTCGAGACCCCACTGCTGAAAAGGTCTAGAAACCGCTACAGGTTTCAAAGGAAAAGATTTGAGTTTTTTCATTCCAGCAAACTTTTGACACTTGGTACAGGCTATAATCTTTGCACAAACATCAGTAAAAAGGATAGGCTAGAAATACCTAGCCTTGAGGATCTTATATGTTGTGGTTCTCCTAAAATAATGCCCCCCACATGAGCTATCATGAAAATTAGAAATAGCTCTTTGGGCTTCCTGTGGGTCTAGACATCTCAACATGACTCCTAGAGGATCCTTCTAGTACAAAATCTGATTGATGATACAATACTTGATTTCTTTGAGCTTCAAAGCTCTCACCTTATTTTTATCCAAAACATTAGGGGGACTCAACTTCTATAGAAAGTATATGATATATTTATACCAGGGGAATTCCGCTAAGTTGGGGCTGACATGAGAGTCTTCACCAGCAAAATCATCTTGCTAATTTTCTGAGTCTATAATCATGAAATTAACCCCCAATGCCTCGCATTTTGATTCAACCAGTAACCTAGCTAAACCTTGGCCTTTCACCAACCTGGTGGGTTTGATTTCTAGGTCAAACTAGAGAATCTTGGCGATCCACTTGCTTCTTTTCCCATATATATCGGGTTGGATCAATATCTCCTTTACTGAAGATGAGGGGACATATACAATAATTTTTTAGTGCGGAATATAGATTATGATATCTTTGAGGGATTTCACCAAAGCATAAGCCTGCTTTTCCATGATATCATATATCATTTCTCCATCTCTCGGTGCTCTACTAAAAAATGAAATAGGTTGTTCCAGCACATATGAATAAAGACTTCTTGGGATTGAGGGAGAGACCAAACCTTCTTCACTTCAGGAAAACCTTCCTTAGTTGATAACAATTCTCGTTATCAGACCTGGAGAATAATGTAATGTCATCCAAATAGATGACTATAAATTTATCCTTTTATCCAATGAAGGCAATGTCCATATCTCACTGGAAGGTCGCTCCCGCATTCATCAATCCAAAGGGAATTTTATCATACATGAATGTGTCCCAAGGAGTTGTGAAAGATGTATTTTCTCTATCTTTAGGCAAGATAGAGATTTGATTGTAACCAGAGAAACCATCGACCATAGACATTTTGGCTTAACCAGTTACTTTCTGCAAAATGTGCTCCATTTTTGGCAAGGGGTAGTTATCCTTTTTGGAGCTCCTATTCAAATTTCTGAAATCAACACACAACCTGATTTCCCCATTATTCTTGACATGTATCAAATTATCCACCCACTCCGAAAATCTCAAAGTGATGATGATCTATGCATCTAGAAACTTCTTGACTTCTTTTTCCATAATCAACAACAACATGGGATTTATTTTTCTGAGCTTCTGCTTGAAAGGTTTGGCATATTCTTTCAAATGGATTTTGTGTTCAATGACGCTGGTGTCATATGTTCTCAAATCCTCATATGTCCAATAAAAAACATCAGCGAACTCCTTCAAGAGTCTGACGTCATATTCAACCCTTTGTTCTTTTGAAAAGCTGCTAGACAATTTGACCCATTTGGGATCCTCCTCCGTTCCTAGATTGCATTTGATCACATCAGACTCTTCAGTTGATCCTTCAACCTTTACAACAACATCATTTCTATCAAACAATATCTCCAAAGGGACAATCCCCTTTGGAATATGGTTGCTAGGAAACTAAACAAGATGATGGTTAGCAATATTATTCACAAAAACATCAGCATGAGGGCTTTCCTCATAATCTTGATCCTGGTCGATATGCATATCAGAAAATTCATCCACAGTCTCAAGATTTTTTTTTATCTCAATATCATCCTCAAATACCTTCTAGTGTTTGATGTTGTCAGGAATAGAGGGTCTGTATTTTATCTCCACCTCATATTTGAGTTTGCGGTGGAAATGGACCTTAAAATTACTTGTTGAGACTGCCAAGGAATCTTCCACAAAGTTCTCCTCCCTTGGAACAAATGAAATATTAAAATCCAAGAAGAAACTGTTAATCATATCCCATACCTCATTTCTATAGGCCCTTAACCTTGGGTGCTTATCCTGATACAAATTTCTGACTTGATGAACAATCAACTCAACATCTCCAAACATTGTTAGCTCCTCAATTTTCATGTCTTTGGTAGCTCTCAAACCCAAGACAAGAGCTTCATATTCTTCCATGTTGTTTGTTGTTTCAAATTCCAACTTGCAGGACATAGATATGATCTCTTGGGTTGGGGAAATAAAAACTACTCCAACACTAGTGATTTCCTTGAAGAGGCTCCATAAAAAAACATTTTCCACATAGATGTATTGGGGGGAGGCTCTTTGCAAAAGGTAATAGGCTTATTTCTAATTTCAATAGGAGGCTAAGGAACATCAAAGAGATGCAAAAAACTAGTTCCTAAATCAGTATCAACTGAGAAAATGTGGTGGTTGATGGGATTGGCTTCATCATTGATAATGTAGGCAAGTTGTGCTTCTCTATAAACCCTTCTATGTTCCCCTTCGAACACAGGAATGTTGGAATATGACAGATCCATATACAAAGTTCCCCCTATTCTTTTGATCCATGATCTAGACAAGAGCATACCAAACTTATAAGGGACATGAGCTACCACTATATCCATGACCACACTCTTCATTGGCAATTGGAGCAAGGAGACGGCCAGGTCTTTAATAACCCCGAGGAATTTCACTTTCCTAGAATCGAATGAATACAGATCATGGTAGATTTTTGTAACCTCCAACCCCAATTCATCCATAACAATTTAAGGCATGAGATTGTGAGATGCTCCTAAATCCATCAAGAAATTGTGAAACAATTTATCATGGATGTTAAATGATGTATAAAAGGGAGGTGAGGAATCATCTCATGCTCCAAGCTATAAGAGGAGGGAGGCTTTAGAATCTCCTTCACTTCTCGGATTGGGATTTTGACCACTTGTGGGTTTGCCTCCTTTTCTTTAACGCAATCTGCCACATTTTTAGCTAGTTTTTCGGTTCTAAAAGGATGATTAGGAATGTCAGGTTTTCCTTCTTTCTTCTTAGAACTAAGGTTATATCTGTTTGGATTGCTTCTGGTCCTTTCTCCTTTACTCAGATCGCTTACTTTTCTATCCATGAGAGACTCCTCATACACATCTTGGGTTAAATGAGGAAATGAGGAGGTGTCTCCAAGACAATGGATTTCAGGATCAAGCTCTTCTTCCTCTCCTTCTTCATTAGTAACAAGGTTATTTTGGATAGGAGCTTAAATTATCTAATCATCTATGTTCCTATTTCTTTGGTCTCTTTGGATGGCCTGAGGTGAATTGTTTGGTCTTTTGAAACTACCCCTATTATCAACATTTTGGGTATTCCTATAGCTCTGTGTTCCCTCCAATTCCCACCTTTCCATTCTAGAAGAAAGTGATTTTAGTATCTTGGTTACTTCGTCCATTTGAGGGGGGGAAGTAGAGGAACTAGAAGTAGAGACTTCATACCTACCCTTTCTTCTATCTCTATCAGCCTTACTCCTAAGCTTGTCATCTGCCAATATATTGGATTCTACTTCAACAAATGCATCTTGCATATGAGCCAAGGAGGTAGCTCTTCTTTCTCTCAACAAGAGGCAAAAATTAGGGTCAAAATCACTAGCATAATTCATCTTGGTAGAGGTTGTAATGTAGGTTTGATTATAGTGGTATCGTGACCAGTTTTAGTCAGCTCCCTTGTTATCTTTTTCCCTCTTACACTGAATGGATTGAGCATGGAGGATCCATTCGAGTTGTTGTAGCTACATGGTGATGTAGGTTTGATCATTGTGATATTGTGACTGTGTTGTTTGGACATATTTTAGTGTCTATAGCTTGAGCTTAGGAGTGATATTGAGTCTGAGTTTTTCTTCTCCATGCTGCTTGAAATCCTGATGCTCATAGAAGTCTTGTTCACCTTTATCACTAAGTCTTCCCTCTGCTCACACTTAAACACAATTCACTGATTGAAGTTAGTTGTGGCCCTCACTTCCCTATGCATTTCTTGTCCAGTTATGTGTTGAACATCATTCATATATTGAGTTTTGACCATTGACCTCCACTCATATAAAACCAACATCCACCAAACAATATGATGGGTACTAGGCTTATCCTCCCACAATCTGAGGGTGACTTTCAGTGCTAACACTTCTAATCCCACGTCTAGTGATGACCTCCTCGCACTTGAAAGTTCCACTGACTGCATGCCTCCTCCCAGAGCTAACCTACATTCAAATATTGACAAACAAAGAACTACAAGAATGTTATTCCATATACAACTTAGGGTTAGATGTTAGAATGTCCAGCGTAAATCAAATAAATGTATTCAAGACACCATCATTTGGGACAAGAAAATGTAATTCTTTTATTCATAACAAAAAGATTATACCTTTACAATCTAATTCGTCCACCATTCTGTGAACCTGGTCTGGTAACCTCTTCACCATGCTCCAAGTGCACCTTGTATTAACTTCTTCTCTCAACCTTCTGATCTCTTCTATGGAAGTGAATGGGGTAAATGGAGGAAGAAGAGGCTAATGAGGGAATGCTGAGGCAATTTCTCACCAAAGGAAACAATATCTTTGGCAAGGAAGGGAAGTGAAATCAGGAAGAGTTTCACTATTTTTATTCTTAGGTATGAAATGAGACCCCGACACCTCATTTTATATGCCAAAAGGATGTTTATTCAGTTGGGTGATGGGCCATAGTAGGTGTATTAGTTGGGAAACCTCCAATAGCCCATCAATTTCCACAATTTCATTGCAACTTTTTATTTTTTGCAAATTTTGCAAGTATATGCGGGTTGTAATGGTCAAACATGTGTATGTACGCTAGATGTAGTGCTGCAAAAAGTGTATGTACGTGGGAAGTAATGGTACATGGCATGTACATCTTCTAAAAATTGGTTTTTTAAGAAGAGTTTCTCAACAGTGCTTTGGAAACAAATGCAAGTAAGAGAGCTAAGGCCATGTATACATGTGAATTTAGGGCTATAACAGTCCTCTGTCATACTTATTGTCCCAAGAAGTAGTGCATCATAACTGGATCCTTCATCTCGAAATCAGAAGTTGAGGCTTGGTTGTATCCAACAACATGACTTCTTGAATAAGTAATCAAAATGAGGCTTTCATCACAAATGTAGAAACATAGTTTTGGTTTAGCAACACTTTTGTTGAAACCCAGACTCATCAAGAATCCATCTATCTGATGTAGTTTCCAACACATGGATGGTAGTACAGATGAAAGTGCATTGGTCTACTGGATCAATGTGTCTCATCATAGTTCACTCCCTCTTCTTGTGAGAATACTTTGGCTATATATCTCGCTTTGTATTTCTCGTCACTTCCATAGGTTGCATGATTGATTTTATAGATAAACTTGGAAGTTATCATGGACTTCCCTTATGGTCTATGAAAAATATCTCATACATAATTATTTAAGATATACTGGTATTCTTCTGTTATGGCATCTTTCCATACTTGTTCAACTATCACTTCTCTATAACAAGAAGGCTCAAAATCAATGATTTGGCTCATGGCTGAAGAGTAGCTTGAAAAATCTCTTTTCTCTATAGGGATGTTCCTTGAGAGGATTGTATGTTTCTTTTCCTCCTATAGAGTGATACTAGGAAGGACTTTTATGCCCTACTGCAATATATTTGGACATATCGACTAGAGAAACTAGATCAGTTGAAATAATGTTTGTCTTTCTCTAAACTTCTTGAAGGGGGAGAAGGTATTGTCTCACTGTCAATCTCCATATAACATTATATAGATCTTTGAAAGGATATCTCTTCTTCAAGGAAAACATCTCTTCTTGTCTCAATCTATCTCTGACCAGGGATGTCAATCTGGACTGTCTTCGAAGATTCATTGTTATCCCATAAATGTGTCCTTTCTCCCTGAAGGGTCTATCTTGGAATTATTCTCTTTGGGTACATGAAAATACATTGGGCACCCAAATATCCTGAAGTGTTCAATATTAGGCTTCACTCTGGTGAAGGATTCTTTAGGAGTTATGTTTTTCAAAGTTTGGTGAAGACTCTTGTTCTGAACATATACCGTGTCATGCATTCTTCTGCCCATAGAATCATAGAAATATTATGATGATACATTATTGTATTGGTTGCCTCAATGATGGTTCTATTATTCCTCTTTCTCAAATAGTTTTGACTCCCTATGAGTCAAGTGAATCCCTCTGAAGGATAAATATATTCCTTTGTTGTTAACCTATCTGGAACAAGAAAACAAGAGGAACCAAAACAAGAATATCTCCTAAAGAAGAATAATGAGTACATCTCTAGAATCAAAACAATTTAAGGATTGTTGTCACAACTACAACACTTACTAGTAGCAAACTTTTAGAATTATAGGTTAGAGGAATGATAATTAAAACAATCAAACTTGGAGTCTTCACTCCTAGTGTGTTGTTATTTTGAATGCAGTGAGATCCCTCTAGATCCATAACTTCAAGAAGGGTTCCTTCCTCCTACAGTTACTCTTATGAAAATGGTACAAATAATATATATACAAGTGCATACCTGAGGGTGTTGATATGATTTCTCCATTGGCACCTGGATGATATTTGTCCTTTGATATCTTCTTGAATAAGGTAGTCATAGTGTCACCTTTTTGTATCACCCAAAATAAGTCTTCCTCTAAAGTATTGTCTTCCAAGAACTTGAAGTTGCTTGATTCATCAAGATTGTCTTTCATCATAATTTTAGATTATTCACAAACCCTTGTCAATTGGGATAGAAAACCTAACAACTAGGCTAGGATAGCACTTTTAGGTTTTGTTGGAATTATGAATGCCAAAAATAAGCCTTTGAAAGCTAGGACAACACTGGTGAGCTAGAGAGCTCCTTCAATGAGTTGCAGAAACCCTAAAAACCAAACATATTCAAAAATTTGCGGAACCCTAGAAACCCTAGGGCCAAAAATAAAAGATTATTGAAATTTCACTTTAAGATATTATGGAGGTGAGTTGAAGGGGGTCGTATCCTTCTTTCCAAATTTCAGCCCCAATATCCAAGTATTAAGGGTTGGAACACCTTAGAAAGGAGGGTCGTATGAATTTTCTCGAAACCCTTGGAGGGTCATACGGTTCTGCATAAATGAGAAGATGACTTGGTAGATTGCTTGTGAAATTGGTTCTTTAGGACCTATGCTCTGATACAATGTTGATTTTTCGGTAAGAAAGGTTTAACCATGAAGTTCATTCCATTTTAGCATTTTACTTAAACCATAAAAAAAAAAAATTGCAGCAACCAAGATCACAGGAAGAAACACCATGCACAAGTACACAAGAAGTATCCTGGAAAACCCCTCTCAACAAGGGAGAAAACCCAACAAATCCTTTTCTATATTCTTCAAGAGAAATACCTCCACCCCAAAGAAAACCTAGAACACAAAAGGGTGCTCACAATCCCTAGAAGACTAGCGCCCAAGAGAGGTGTGCACTTTTCCCAAGAAGATGTACTTGCTGAAATTTCCAAACTCACACTTGAGATATGATTCCTCAATGGGGAATTTAACTTTACTTATATTAGATTGAACTTGTCAATATTAGTGTCTATTGGAACAATAGGTCTGACCTCACTAACTCACAATATAATTCATAATTACCAGATTAATTATATTTTACATTAATTATATTTTACATTAAGGTGGGGCCGACTTGTACCCTTTACATTACAATTAAGGTTACAGGTAAGTTTGACTCTTGAACAATATAGAAAAGGTATATTATACACCCACTATTGCTCATCCACTAGGGGCACATCTATAGGTATGTCCATATGTCTATCTCACCGCGTCTCACAGGAGAACCACACTCACTTGTGCTCAACCACTAGGATCACATTCACCTATGCTCATCCAATGGTACATCCAACTCAACAAATATTCTTTCCCATTGAATTATACATGAGAATCATCTGGAGTTCATCATCTCAACTCTCTTCTCAGAGGAGGATAATACATTGTCTTCATCTCTGTCTCATAACGATGCACCCAAATCATGGGAATTCACACGTTCACCTTGTGCTCAGCCACAGGCACGTCCAACTCAACAAATCTCCTTTCTCACTACATTACACAAAAGAATCATCTAGAGTTCTTCTCAACTCTCTATAATGAGGAGGCCATCACTACGTTCTAGTTCTGTCATAGATAGGAACCACACACCCAACTCATGGGCTCTCTCTTAGTTTGAATCAATCAATCTATGTCATGGAGGACGTCTCACGCAGTTGTACTCATCAACATTAATTTGTCATTTAATGTAAAAACTTGATATTACATTGTAACTAGCCATATCGACCTTTTTGACCTAATTCTGGTCATTGTAACTATATAAATAAGGGATTTTCCCTTGTATTTTATCATCATCTTTCACTCACACTTGTGAGGAATGAAATTTGCACCATATCTAGGGTTTCTTGGCTGAAATTATAGGCGCACTTGTTGAGGAAGGCTAAATTTGGATTATTTTGGAAAGTTTCTTGGTGGATGTGTTCAACTAGGGTTTTACTTGATGATTCTTGATGTATGTAAGTGAAATTTTTGCAAATTATTCTTTATTGAATGGTTATAGTCATTTTTATCATGCATTTACATTGAGATTACGAAATTGCTTGTTTAAACCCTAGGAAGACAAGCACATGTTATTGTCCTAGCTTCAAACGTCTTCACCTACTAGATCTTGTCAAGAGGTCGATTTTATTGAATCATTTTCTAGGGACCTGCCATTGCAACACCCTAGTTTTATTTGCTTCATCTTAGCCATTTTTTGCTTCATCTTTGACTTAAAGAGGGAGGGAATTCTACTAAGGCCTAAGGTTACCTACACCTTAGTAGCTAGTTTCCCCTAGGTTTTGATAGTTGGAGCCTTGGGTTACCAACACTCTAATTATCAACCTCTCTTGTCTTTGACTCTCCTATTATCATCATTTTCCTCCAATATTTGTTTCCATATCATTAACTCCATTTTCCCTAAAAGCGTTAGTCTAAGTCTTCTTATTGAGTGATTGATCAAAACAACCATCAAAACCTATACCTTGAGCTTCCTACTAACAATTTCTAACACTAGAATAGCCGAACCTACTAACATTATTGTTTTTGTCAATAAAGTAAGATAAAACCATACATTGCATCATTGAAATCTTTTAAAAGAAATTGAAAAGGTTGATTAATGCACTGCCCAATTTGCTTCTAATAAATGCTAGTATTATGATGTTAATGATTGATTGTTCTGAGTCATTTTGAAGTTGTTACAAGGCACTTATTGTGAAGTATTTCCTAATAAATATTGTTGTTATAATTTTTTGTTTACTTCATCATTATCATCCAATTGCTTTATTTGAGAAATTCTATGGCTTTATGAAGTGCTAACCAACAAGTTGTACTTGCAATATATATAGTTTCTTGTTGCTTTGTTCTGGGAAGGTACACCTTGACATATTATCACTTCATTGGTTATAACCCTGAGAGTTTCTGATCAGTGGTGACATGTGAGAAGGGATATTTTATTAGCCATTTTGACTTTGCCTTCTCAAACCCCCAGGTCACCGGGGACGTGTCCCCTAGGCCTACAACCCTGAATATAAAGAGGAATCCTATTGAGGTGATAGTGATAGGATAACCTCAATTTACATCAATTTTCTTTCCTTTTACCTTCATTTTATCCAAGTACAAATTGTGCGATAACCTTTTGGTGCCATTGTTGAGGAACAATGAGTCAATTCTCCTCAAAGACGACACTTCTCGATAAGCCTTATCCTCAAAAGTATTTACCTTACAAATCTTACCTGACATCTCCATTGAGGGATATCCCCTCATTCCTTTGATAATTTCAAGAAAATTATCTCGTGACTTCACAAATGATGACCCGTAGTGGAGGTCAGTACACACTCTCTTCTACCACTATAATCCCTATTAACCTTATAAATCCTATTACCTTTGTAATTCCTCCTAAATGGTATCAAAAAGAATTCTTTGTCCGTTTGGATTTAGCTAACAACCAAGGAGGATTACATGATCTACCCAAGAATTTTGATTCCCGGATACCTGGATTTTTGGGAGAGGAAGGATCCTATGGTAACTCACATTGGACCAAGTTTTGTGAAGGGTTTGAATTTCACCAATCTAGACAAGAACACACTGACACCTTTATGAGGCTCTTTGCAAGCTCACTCAGCGAAACTACCAGAAAATGGATTAACACTCAACCAAGTGGGAGGTTCAAAACCCCTAAGGATCTAGAATGAGATTTCAAAAGGAGGCGGTGTAAAAAGAAAAGTATAGATTTCTTCTATTCTCAATACCTCGAAATTTGCAAAGGAACCAATGAGAGAATTAGGGATTTCAATTATAGTTTCAATATTATCCTTATCAAACTCCAACCCAAATTTAACCCAAAAAGTGTTATTCTCCAGCATTACTTAAACTCCTTATAGGGAAATTTGTAGTTTACCCTCAAGCATCGATTACCCTCAAGCCTAGAAGAAGAACAAGAGGTTGCTTGTCAGATAGAGGAAAACCTTATGTTCAACGATTCCATCTATCAGATTAACCTCTTGAAAAACAATGAATTCTGGGAACCAAATGATGAGAGCATGATAGAACTAGAGCCTAACCTCCTAGAAATCCTTGAGGTGGAATATAGTGCTTACCCTAGAAAATGGAGCATGGGTTTCAAGAACATGGAAGATGCTTCCTTATTTTATCAACAAATTGAATCTCCTGAGGATATGGAATCCACTCAATACATGTTTGGAACACCCAAGGATGAATATGTTGAACACTCCTTGCCTCAAATTTATGAGGATGGCATTCTTGAAGAGGAATCTCTTTTTTTCTACCAAGTAGGAAGCATGGGAACAAAATATGGGGAAACTACAACTTTTTACGTTACCCTCCAAGTAAATGATTCCCTCCTCCATAACTTTGTTTTTGACCCAGATTCTCCTAGTAATATTATTACCGAAAGGGTCATGAGCCAATTAGGTCTAAGAATATCATATAAAAACACATAAGAAGGATTTACATGAGCCATTATTAAGTATCTAAGTGTTTCTTTCCATGCTTTCCCTGCCGCTCCTTTTACTATTGATGTATTGGTAATAGATGCTCTAATAAATTGGGGGATCATACTCCATAAGGACCTTATAGAAAACTTGACCAAAAGTTTCCAAAACCAAGGGTCTAAAGCTACCATACCTCACCCTGAAGGAGGATTCTTTACCCTTCACAAAGAACCCATTAAAGGATGCCTAATTGAGACCCTTGGTGAACCAAATGGTCAGCTCCTATGCGTTAACAATGACATTGAGAATTGGTTCATCCAAGAAGCTAGTTCAGAAGATAAAACTACCAAGATACCTGAAGGAATGTGGACTTTAGAGTTTGACGGGGCTCATTTGAGCTCTATCTCAGGGGTAGGTATTGCCTTGACAAACCCTTCCAAGGAGACCTTCTATTATTCCTATAGACTTGAATATCACTATATAAACAACGTTCCTGAATATGAAGCTTTGGTCCTAGGTCTCAACTGGGAAATTGATAAAGGTGTCACACACTTAAGAGTGATAGGGGAATTAGACCTGATAGTATCACAAGTGTTACTAGAATTTGCTTCTAAGAATGAAAGACTAAAAAAGTATCGTGAATTTGCATGAGCCATTGCAAAATATTTTGAAATGATGATAATCAAAGTAGTTCCCCAAGAAGAAAACTATGTGGAAGATGCCCTGGTTGTTTCCTCTTCCACTTTACAAACTTGTGATGGACCACTCCAAAACCTATGAAAAATGGAAGTCTTGTTTAGACCTTCGATCTATGATAAATTGGAAAATTGGAAAGTGTTTGAAGATAATGAACAAATCATTAGATTCATGGAAAATAGCAGAGAATTCACCGATTCACAAGTAAACTTCCTGGTTGATTCCATGAACCTAGATGTGGTCAACCTCTAAAATAATACCTTTCCAAAAGGATGTGTCCCTTTAGAACACCTCTTTGATAGACACAATGATTTGAAGGGAAATAAACCCAACAAACAAATAGATGAAGCCCTAGAATTCAACACTGGCACAGAGATGGATCCAAGGATGCTCAAAATAGGGAAAGGAACTACTGAAAAGGAAATGATGGAAATTCTATACCTCACAAGATAATTCAAGGATAACTTCACTTGGAATTATGATGAACTAAAGGCTTATAGGGGTGATGTTATCCAACATGCTATACGTTTGACGAAAGGAGCCAAACCTTTCCGACAAAAGCTAAGATATATCAAACCAAAATTGGAAAACCAGATACAAAAGGAACTCCAAAAGATGGTTGATGTTGGCATCATAGCTCCCATCAGATTCTCATCATGGATGTCGAATTTGGTAGTTGTCCGAAATAAAAGCAGTCATATTCGCTTGTGTGTAGATTTTTGAAATCTTAACCAACTATCCTTGAAAGACAACTACCCCCTCCCAAATATGGAAGATTTCTTACAGAGGGTTATAGGGGCAGGGATGATGTCAAGGTTGGATTGATTTTCTGGATACAATCAAGTCTTGATCAAGAGAGAATATTATCTTAAAAAGACATTTAACACACCATTGGGGAAAATTTATATATTTGAGAATGTCGTTTGGCCTTATGAATGTTTGTGCTAACTTGCAGAGAGCAATGTATTTTTCCTTTAGGGATCTCATTCAGAAAATCATAGAAATTTACCGAGATGATCTCACAATCGTATCAAAAGTGAGAAAATACCACATATCACACCCTAGAATTGTTTTCAAGCGGTGTATAAAGTATGGTATCTCCTTGAACCCTAAGAAATTTCTCTTCGGGATAGATAAAGGGAAAATTTTGGGACACATAGCCTCAGAAGGGGGAATTTCTATAGACCCTAAGAGGGTCTAGTATATTAAATATGTATGTCCCCCAACCAACAATAATTCCCTACAATCCTTTTTTGGAAAGATAAATTTCATTCAAAGATTTGTCCCAAACTTTGCCGAAAGGATCAAACCCATGAGTGCATTACCAAAGAAGGATATAGTGTTTAAATGGGCTGAGAAAGCCATTAAATATTTTGAAGACATAAAGGATGCTATCTCCCAAGCCCCAGTCTTGATAAATCCTGACTATTCATGAGATTTTATAATATTCTCTTTTGCCTCCCAGGACACCATTGCAAGTGTCTTGTTGCAAAAGGATGTTGACGATTATGAACACCCTATCTCCTTCATCAAAAAAGTCCTTAAGGATTCTGAGCTGAATTATTCCATTACTAAGAAAAAATCTTATGCCTTAGTGAAATCCCTTAAGCACTTTAGAAACTATGTGGGTTATAATAAAATCAAGGCTTATGCCCCTTACCCGACAGTAAAGGATATCTTATTGCAACAAGATTGTATTGATACTAGGGCAACTAGGTCTCCAAAATCCAAGAGTATGACTTAGAGATAAAACCCACCAAGATTATAAAGGGACAAGGTATGGCCCAAATGTTGAATGAGAGCAACCAAGAGGCCATACAAATGGGAGAAAGTGAACAAATAAACATGTTAGTCTGTGAATTAGAACATGATGAATGGTATTCTAATATAATATACTACCTTAAGAATGTATCATGCTCATATCACCTAGTATACTACAAAACAAGGTCTTTGATACTTAGGGCTATGAAATATTGTTTGACCAAGAATGGCCTTGGTTGGAAAGATCCCGATGGAGTTCTCCTTAGATGTGTCAATCAAGAAGAAGATGATAAATTGTTGAAGGAATTACACTCCAGACATTGTGGTGGACATTTCACATCCCGTACTACTTCCCACAAGATCCTAAGAGTTGGATACTATTAGCCAACGTTATTTGTTGATACTCACCGATATGTCTAATCCTACCGGCCTTGCCAATACTTTAATAGTAAGCCAAAAATCCCAACACATCCTTTAAAACCCATGGTAGTCGAAGCTCCTTTTCAACACTAGGGGTTGGAATTTATTGAAGAATTTAAAGACAATTCAAGTAATGGCTACCGATGTATTTTAACAGCTACAAACTATTTTACTAGGTGGGTAGAGTCTATTCCCACAAAGAAGGACATTGAGGAGGTAGTCATGAATGTTTTGGAGGAAAGAATCATTACTAAGTTTGTGGTCCCGTCCAAGATTACCATAGACTATGCCAAGTCTTTTAGTTCTCTTGCATTAGCATAATTCTGTTTCAAGTATGGAATTGTTCTATCTCATTCCTCCAATTATTATCCACAGGGCAACGAATTGGCACAATCAAGAAATAAGTACCTTATGAACATCATCAATAAGTTTGTGGGGTAAAACAAGAGGTCTTGGGATAGAAAACTTAAATACGCCTTGTGGGCAGATCGAATAACAAAAAGTACCTCGATAGGAAGGACCCATTTTGAGCTAGTGTATGGGTTAGAAGCCAAACTACCCATGGACATCCAAATTTCCATCCTTCATTTTGCTCAGCAATACACCACCGACGAAGAAGAAATCCAAGGGTGAATTAACTAGTTAATAGAGTTGGATGAATCTAGAAGGACCTCCCTAATCCAAAGGGCAAGAAACCAAGAAAAGATCAAGAATAACTTTGATCACAAGACAAAGGAGAGGTATTTCTCCAATGGAGATCTAGTGTTTTTATGGGATAAGAGAAGGAAGAAACTCGGTATGCATAAGAAGTTGAATGGACTATGGACAGAACCTACAAGATCATGAGTCCTACAAGAACAAACCCTTTCAATATAGGGACCATGGAAGGAGAGGCTTTGAAGTTACCAGTGAACACTATACATATCAAGCATTACCACCTACTAGCAGCATGATAGGTAAGTACAGGAAAGTAGGTAGGCATCTGCATTCATTGTATATACCATCTTCATTTCATGCTAGAGTAGTTGTATTTCCATTTGTATATATGCTTGTTTACTTTCATTTTATGTACCATCTATGAGATAGGGGTGATATCACCACCCAAAATGATCACTAATAATCTTTTGTTGAGATCAAGTAGGTCACAGGTTATTCCAGATATGTTGAGGTTCTCATGCGCTCTACAGTGAGCACATGTCCCCGAGTTGGATCTAGATGTTATCCCCTAGACTAGGAATAAATAAGGAGATTATGCCTCGAGGCCAAAATGTCCTAGACATGAAGTAATGAGAGAGATAATGACTTGAGCATGGCCCTAGAGGGACCATATTTCTTCTTCAGTTCTTCCACCTTGTCAACAAAAACAACATCCATCCCATCTGCCTGGTCCTTTAGAAACAGTGGGTCTTTCTCCATGAGGCAATGAGTTCGCATATCATGGTATGTGTCTGATTCTCAAAAGTTTTGAATATGTGCATTTAATTATTTTTACTTCTAACATGTGCTTGGACCTTATGCCTTTCCACTTGTCCACACATGGGGGGCATGACAGAATGGCCTAGTAAGTTAGTTCCCATAGGGTTTGAGTTTCCATTGGGTGGGTTCATGAAAGGTCATTGTCCTTCCCACCATACTTACCACTTTTCATCTTTTTCCCTCTCATCCATCCCATACATTGGTTCGGGCATTGGTTTTTCGAAGATAACAAAGGGTTGTACCTTACCTTGTGGGAAGAAGGGGCTAAAGGCCTAGAGTGTAAAAGTAGCTGGCAAAAGATAAAATCCAAAATAACAAAAAACTCAAATTATTTGCCCAAGGATCCTCGAGAAAGAAATAAAAGTCTTCTCAGCAAGAAACAGAGGGACCCATAAAATAAAAAAATCAAGACCTAGTTGGAGGATATGGGGTATCATCATGAGCCAACTTATTAGGTCCATGGGCATGTAGCGGTATGACACTACCATTCAGATGGTCACCATGCCAGGGCAGTGGCTCTTGGTGGCATATCCAAGAGAAAGGGGGTCTCATCATGAGCCAACCTTATCATCTCCATGAAATGTTTTTCGGTAACATTGTCACCACTGGTCACCACACCAAGGCAGTGTCCCCTAACTACTCTCTTGAAAGAAAACATAATAAGATAAAAAACATAAAAGGAATTGAATGGGCTTGGAAACATTTGAATCCATGACAAGGTACATCTCACCCTCTTCATAGGAACCCATAGGTAAGACATACATTCCCATGTCATCACTGCACTCGTTTCCCATACATCCCTTACCACCTCATCCACCTACATGGCCTAGATTTGTATTCACCTGGAAATATCTCACATCCAGTGAGAATTATCCCAATAAGACCTCCTAACATCCCCTCCAAACATGGCTTGTAGAATAGCATAACGTCTTTGAGCACTTGTCTGGGAAAGGGGGTTTTATGCACATGTTTAAATTACTTGATTGTTAGATGTGCTTGACATTTCTATGACCCCTATGACTTATGAGCCCATGGAGGGTATACTTTTTGTTGTTGCAGGGCCACAACTGACAGACATGTACACATGGGGAGATGATTAGGTTGAACCTCCATAGGGCTAAAATCCCACCAGATGAATGTTCAGACCCCATCTATGGGTAGAGACAGATCATAGGTTTGCACCAGAGAGAGAGGAGGAGGTTCCACCAGAGATAGCTTGGTAGTCCTCGAACTAGGGGGGTCTTTCCATTCTCACTATTATGTAGGCCTTGGAAGGCCCATGGTGTCACTTCTATGACCCTTGATGTCACCCAACATTTTGGACAGTTTGGAGAAAGTTGTGTGCCAAGTGGCACGTGTGGTTTTGATTCAAAGGCCTTGGGAAGCCTAAAATTTTTCTCCTGAAGGCCAACATTGCACTAAAAAGGGATAACGTCACCATAAAAGGGAATGAAGTCACCTTTTCTGGTTGATTTAGTGTTTTAATTTATCATTTAATGTAAAAACTAGATATTACATTGTAACTAGCCATGCCAGCCTTTTTGACCTAATTCTGGTCATTGTAACTATATAAATAAGGGATTTTCCCTTGTATTTTATCATCATCTTTCACTCACACTTATGAGGACTGAAATTTTCACCCTATATAGGGTTTTGTGGCTGAAATTTTAGGTGCACTTGTTGAGGAATGCTAAATTTGGAGTATTTTGGCAAGTTTCTTGGTGGATGTGTTCAACTATTGTTTTACTTGATGATTCTTGATGTATGTAAGTGAAATTTATGCAAATTATTCTTAACTGAATGGTTATAGTAATTTTTATCTTACATTTACATTGAGATTATGAAATTTCTTGTTTAAACCCTAGGAAGACTAGCACATGTTATTGTCCTAGCTTCAAAAGTCTCCTACTAGATCTTGTCAAGAGGTAAATTTTCTTGAAGCATTTGCTAGGGCCTTGACATTGCAACACCCTTGTTTTATTTTCTTCATATTAGCCATTTTTTTCTTCATCTTTGAGTTAAAGAGGGAGGAAATTCTACTAAGGCATAGGGTTACCTACACCTTAGTAACTAGTTTCCCCTAGGGTTTGATAGTTGGATCCGTGGGTTACAAACACTCTAATTATCAATCTCTCTTGTCTTTGACTCTCCTATTATCATCATTTTCCTCCAACATTTTATGCCATATCATTGACTCCATTTTCCCTAAAATCACTAGTCTAAGTCTTCTTATTGAGTGATTGATCAAAACAACCATCAAAACCTATACCTTGAGCTTCCTACTAACCATTTATAACACTAGAATAGCCTAACCTACTAACATTATTGTTGTTGTTACTAAAGTAAGCTACAACCATAAATTGCAACATTAAAATATTCTAAAAACAATTGAAAAGGTTGATTAATGCACCGCCTTGTTTGCTTCTAATAAATGCTAGTATTATGATGTTAATTATTGATTGTTCTTAGTCATTTTGAAGTTGTTTCATGGCACTTATTGTGAAGCATTGCCTCATAAATATTGTTGTTATAATTTTTTTTTTACTTCATCATTATCATCCAATTTCTTTATTTGAGAAAGTCTATGGTTTTATGAAGTGCTAACCAGCAAGTTGTACTTGCAATATATATAGTTTCTTGTTACTTTGTTCCAGGAAGGTACACCTTGACATATTATGACTTCAATGGTTATAGCCCCGGGACTTTCTGATTAGTGGTGACTTATGAGAAGGGATATTTTATTATCCATTTTTACCTTTCCTTCTCAAACCCCCAGGTCACCAGGGATGTCTCCCCTGGGCCTACAACCCTAAATAGAAATAGGAATCCTATTGAGGTGATAGTGATAGGATAACCTCAAGTTACGCCAATTTTCTTTCATTTTACCTTCCTTTTATCAAAGTACAAATTGTGCAATAACATGATAGTTAACAATATCTTGGTTAAAAGTTTCAAAGTGGTAACAGATACGCTTACGATATTGCATCAATACTGCACCCATGGTATATCCATTGGCATCTATCTCGATCTTGAAGGGTTGTTGAAGATTCAACAGTGCTAATATTGGTGTGGTACTGATCTTTTCCTTCAAAGTTTTGAAATATTGTTTTTTCTTTCCTCCCCACTGAAAAATATTCTTCACACTGGTTAAGGAATGTAAAGGAGCTACTACAAAGGATAATTTTGAAATGAACCTCCTCCAATACTAGACTCCACCTAGGAAGCTTTGTATCTTGGTTACACTTTTGGGCTCATGCAAACTTACAATTACATGAATCTTGGAAGGATCAATTTTTAATTGTCCTCCTCCTACAATATGACCTAATTACACAAGTGTAGTCTTACCAAATTCACATTTGGACAATTTTACATACAAATTTTCCCTTTGCAAAGTATCCAATACTTTCTTTACATGCCTCACATGTTCATCCCAAGTCCCTATAAATATAATAAT
>ML787120.1:133110-145057 GCA_009831015.1 Picea engelmannii
GATACCTTTCCAACAATATATCATACGCCTAATATGGATATCGTATGAAAAATTTACGACCCCGAGAAGTTGATGTACTAACTTACCCAAATGGGGCCCACATGACTTTTGGCGCTTCATCTCCTAGGGTTAGGTTTTTGAATATCTAAGGTTTTTGAAATTCCTGTTTATTGTAAAAAGGCCTTCAGAGCCTCATTGTAATCATCTTCTTGTGAATGCGAGTAGACGTCACATCTCTTCTCAGAGATAAGTTGTCACCATTCTAGCGAGTCTTTCACTCTGTATTTTTACAGTCTCTGTACATTTCTTTCATTAATAGAAATCGTGTATTACTATATCTCTTTGTTTATGGTTGCATCTATGATATATTTATGTTATATTATTGGATATACGTGATATCTCTATGCATTTATTTATTATATCTTCGCTCTCATTTCGTGCCGAAAATAATCTGGATCACCGCGTGCATACGCCTGCTGATGAAGTGCTAGTTGCGTGTCTGAAAACCCAGAAAATCCTTCTCAGGAAGAGACAGTCATCCTCTCCCCTATAGAAGTGATCCTTCTTAGGGATCTTCTGGGTCCTTCTAGGTCTCTGATTGAACAGTCCATATTCAAGTAAAAACCTCAGATCAGATTTTTCCTTGCATCTTTTTCTGTCAAAGTAAGTTTCTGTGTCTTCAAGGGATTCTGGTTCTCAATACTAGTAATCCCTTCCTAAGCTTAGCCTCTTGTCTTGCTTCGTTTGAGGAGAAACAGAGGCACACGTGGCCTGTAGTGGTAATCCCGCATGCATATGTTGGTTGTTGAAGTGACAGTCGCGTGTCTGTCTAGAAAATTTTGAGGAGGCAATCATCCTCTTCCCTGTCAAGTTTTTACTTCCCAGGTTTTTCTTGTTTTTTTCTAGTCTCTGTCATAAGCAGTTTTAGCCTAGGTTGTATTCCAACATATCCTTCTTTTTCATTTAAAATATTTTTTGTGTTTCCTAGCTTTTTCAACTTATTTTTATCTTGAAATTTTAAGAAAAATGAGTTGCATTTTGAAAAAAAAATCCCCCTCATGGCTTGGGGGGGGGGGCATGAATTGTGCATTCATCAGTCTCTTTTAGAATCTTTTGTTATTTCTTCTTTGATTGGAAGAATATATATATATATAGTTTGTTATATCTCTTTCTTTCCTAGCATTTTCTTTGCATTGTTATTTGAAAAAGAAAAAGAAAATAGCATAACGTTGTCCTTTCTTCTAAATTTAAAAGCATTTCAAAAAGAAAAAAATAAGAAAGATAATCGTTCTTTGCTAGTGTTCTTATCATTTCTTTTTTCTACAAGAGTCTTAACAACATCAGTTTCACTACCACACCTTTTGAGTAAATCAAGCCTTAAAAAGAACACTAATTAAAAATTACTAGACTTTATGTTTGTAGGGTCCATCAACTAGATTAGGCTAGAGCCTTGATTTAGGTTGGAGAGGAAACTCTTCAAGGATATAAAAAAAACATGCGATTCTGTGCTAAGGAGTGTATATGTCCAGTAACATGGAAATTATCCAGGACCCCCCTCTAACACAGGGTCTAAACACGAGGTTGCATGCAGAAAGGTAGCGGAGATAACCCCTCCAAAGCCAAACCAAGCGTAGTGGGGAACACATATAGAGGACTTTTCTTGGGATTCCATTGATCAGATTTGCCAAGGATCTTTGTGAGTCTTGAATCCGTTCGAGGTCCTCAGTCGTCTTTTGAAACACTTGCTTTCGATACCCTTGATAGGTTTCGGGCTTGATACCCTGCTCATTGCAGTCCACCTGACTGTCAACTGTACCTGCCTGGTGATTGTTCACGAGCTGGCAACCTAGTTGCCTTTATTTTAGGGACTTACATAGGTGACCGCGGGGGTATACCACAGTACCTAGGGAAGGCATTGGGCCATGCTTTATATAGTATACCTAGAGGGTGCTTTCGTATTCGATTTTCACTTGCACCGGTAAGTTTCTTTAGTGTTGGTTGGTGTAATTGTTCTTCCAACTAGTTAGTCGTTTACTTCATTTACCTTTAGGATTTTTTCTAGTGTTTGCTCTGTGCTCCCTAGTTTTCCATAGTGAGTTATTCAGTCATGGATTTGGGTCTTTGAACTAGGGTGGTAGACCGCCCACTTCACCGATCGTGAGGAATTTTTCGGTCTTCCACTTAGAAACATGGAGCCACCTCTTTATAGGCATTGTTTTGATACCACCGTTTTGCCAGAGTCAGTGTGTGATACTTTTACGAACTTGAACGATCCCGAAAAGGGAGAACCTGTGCATAAGATATTCATGACTAAAGTTCACGATGATACCAACCAAGGAACCCCTTTGCAAGGGGAATCTTGTGCTTTTCCTTTCTTTGGAAACATTTGTGTCCTTTTGATGGCCATTTTGTACATTCCTGGGTTGAATGGGGGACTATGGGTCTGGTTGGGTACCATTCCAAATGTCCTGAATGATCTTGACGCTTCATAGTTAATCACCTTAAGTCATGGACACCCTCTTGATGTTTCTTCATCAGTAAAGTCTTCTCCTCCTCCTTCTCCCGCCTCTGGTGAAAGTATAGTTACTAGTAACCGAAAGTCTAAATGAAATAGAAAGAGGAAGAATAGGAAGAAGAAATCACCAACCTCTGCGAGTCATGTTGGAGATAGGTCAACAACCTCTGCAAGTCACTTTGAAGACCAACACCCAACCTCTGCAAGTTATGCTAGGGGAAATCACCCACCCTCTGCAAGTCATGCTGGGGAAAAAGTCCAGTCCCTGCTAGCCATACAAGTAATGGGTCTGTAGCCTCTGCGAGTCATGTTATCGACCCATCACCAACCTCTGCAAGTCATGTTGGAGATGTGAAACCAACCACTACCAGTCATGTTGGGGGCATTGATTCTATTGAGAAACCTAGATGGATAGGATGTAAGCCTAAGTTCCCTTGTAAGCTTTGCAAGGGAGATGACCTTACTCATTTATGCCCTGGCATTCCAAAGGTACAAAGATTGTGGTCCCTATCTAGGATCTCTTCTGATTCTAAATCTGTTGAGGTTTCCTCACAGTATATTTAGCCATTGGCTGAGAAAGTGGTCACACCGATGCAGTCATCGGATGATCCCACTCCTCTTTTGAGGGGTGAGGTGCCTTTAGACCTTGTAGTCTCTCAGCCTATTCAACTATTGGTTGAGAAAGTGATCATGTCGATGCAGTCATCGACTGATCCCACTCCCCTTTTGGAGGGTGAGGTGCCTTTAGACAATGTAGTCTCGTAGCCTATTCATCCATTGGTTGTGAAAGTGGTCGTGCCAATGCAGTCATCGGTTGATCCCACTCCTCTTTTGAGGGGTGAGATGCCTTTATACCATGTAGTCTCTCAACCTATGTAGCCATTGGTTGAAAAAGTGGTCATGTCGATGCAGTCATTGGTTGATCCCACTCCTCTTTTGAGGGGTGAGGTTCCTTTAGACCATGTAGTCTCTCAGCCTATGTAGCCATTGGTTGAGAAAGTGGTCATGCTGATGCAGTCTTCAGCTGATACCACTCCTCTCTTGGGAATTGAAGTGTCTACCGACTATGTTTTTAGCGTTTCCAGTTCAGTACATTTAGAACAAGGGGGCATTCCGCTTGTTCTGAGTACACCCCCTCCAAGCCCTAGGATGGTTTCCTTTTATTGGAATGATCTTGTTGAGCCTCATCTTCCTTCTTATGCACCTTTTCAAATAAGGGTTGAAGTTAATTCAACAAACGTTTATCGATGTATAGTGGATGAAGGAGCCTCTGCAAGTATTTTATCCTCCTCAGTTTTGAAAGTCTTGGGATCTCCCAAGATTGTGTCTACTTCGCATGAGTTGTTGGCTTTTGAAAGACATCCTAGTGATCGTTTAGGGGTTCTTCTTTAGTTTCCTATATCATTAGGTGGGAAAACTGTCCTTGTTGATGTTATAGTGGTGCAAGGCCCGTTAGATTTCAATATGCTTCTCGAGCGTGATTATGTATATTCTATGAATGTTTTGGTGTCTACGTTCTTCTAGGTGATGCATTTCCCTCACAATGGAAGCATTATCACTATTAACCAGCTAGAACCTGATAATCACCATCCTAATTCAGCGTTATTTCAGACTACCCCTTTACATGTTCCTAGTTTTCATGTAGACTCGACCCCGCAACGGGTTAATTATGTGGCATCTTATCCTCGATTTTAAATTTATTCTGAGGAGGAACCTATGCAATCATGTTTGCCTTCCCGAGACTTGGTCTCAACAATTGATTCATTGGTTTATCCAATGGGGGCTTGGGAGCCCTTGCTTCCCCCTCTTGGTATGAGTGATTTTGAGTCTCCTTTTGAATCTGATCTCGTTGTTTGTAGATCCTCAAGCTCTCGTACTTGTGATTCTTCACTGATAGACTCTGCCAGTCCCAGCCAAAACCTTCATCGTCAAATGAAAAGTGGTCAGTTTAGTTCACCCTTTGGAATTGTCAACCCTTGTTTGCATGATTTCTCGAATTTTGAATTGCCTTCAGATGAGGCTATCCTTGAAGACATGACTATAGTTTCTATATCATGGGAGGCCTTACATTGTGGTTTGTGTTTTCTTCCCTCTTGGGACACTTTCCAAGTTGACTATCGAAGAGACTCTTGGTCTAAACCTAGTAGTGGGCTCTACCTGAACTAGTTTCATACATGAGTCGTAGCCCCCAACAAGTCTTCTTTTAAGCTTTTTTCAGACCCTTTAAACATGAAAATATTGTCGAGCAATCTTGTGGCCTTTCACGCTCGTTAAACTAAAATTTGAAGTCATGTCTATCCGACAGTAGTTTACTCCTTTGTTGGTCTGGACGGTCAACTGTACGAACAAAGGTATACTCTAGAGGCTTCAGATCCCTAGAAGAGTACCCTTAGGTATAATTTTAACCCTTTTTCGGGCCTGAGGTACTAAATTTACGAAAAAGGAACCCCCACGGAGTCCCTAATTCAGCTCTTTTCAGACTCAATAGAATTGAAAATATCGTCGAGTGACATTATTCTTTCACACTTGCTAAAATGGTCTAGGAGAACATTCCTAACAGAGTCCATAGTTAATATTTTTTCAGACTCCTTAAAAATGAAAAAATGGCCAAGTGATCTTGTCTTTATCACACTCGTTAAAATGGTTTTGAATAGATGTCTTGTCAGTGCTAGTTTACCTCTTTTTCGAACCGACTAGACTACCTTCGAAAAAGGTACCCCATTGGAGTCTCCTTTTACGTTTTTTCAAACTCTCTGAATATGAAATACCGTTGAGATTACCTTCTCTAGGCTCGTTAAAATTACATCGAAGGATGTTACCATTGTGTGTTTTATTAACTGCGTTTGCATACCTGCATATTTGGCCTAATGTCGGCTCCATGTTTCTCTCAACTGAACCATCTGAAGCATGCCTTATATGCAAGCCCTGGAGTACTTTGCCTCTGCGTCCTGACACCTTTGGCCCTAAGAGGGGTTTTTCCCGAGTATCCTTACATTGAACATTAGTCTTATCCTTGCACCTCGAACTTGCATGTTTGCAACACTCATCCCTCGTTTGTAACATAACATTCTTTTATTCTTTTTTCAAAATTATTGAAAAAGACGAAAAAAAAATCAAATATACCCCAAAAAGAGGAAGGGAAAAGTATTTTCTTTGTACTGGCAGCATAATGAGTCACCCTTGGATAAATCACATCTTTTTGTTTGTTCTTCAAAACCTAGGATTTAATATGATCTTAGGAAGTGGTTCTCGCTACATAGACCTGTGTCCTCCTCCATTTGGTTATTCTTCTAAACATATGGAGAGTTCACATCACCTCCTACCTCGTGAACTTATGTCAATGCCATGTTGCCTGAGTTTCATCATTTGTCATGATATTATCCCAGGGAATAATAGCACCAAGCCTGAGTCATCCCCTCTACAGTTTGTCTCTTTCCCTCATGCTCGACCATCCCAAAAGTCCAATCAAGTCTTTGTTCAAAATCAATGAATCCTTCAGTCTGATCATCAAGATTCTCTATTCCATGACCGACAAGCTATTGAATACCTCTGGGTAGTGAAGTCGTACACTCATATTACACTCCTACCCGAGTTTTGAAGATTTTGAAGTTTTTGCTCGATCTTTGAAGACCTCATCTCCAACCATCAGGCCTTATCAACTTCTAGAAGATGGATACTATACATGTATATATTTTTGATTTTGAGATGTAGATCTATTGTGTATTGCTCATGGCTACACTTTATATATTTATATGACATGGATCTACAATGTATTTGATTGGTAGCCATGATTTTATTTCATCCTGAGCATGGGTATGCCTGCCTCAGTGAGATAATTTTCATTTTGCAAATGGCACCTCCTGATTTCTGGTCCCTAGGCTCACTTGTTTGGAACATTGGTGAAGCTTGATAATGTATTTCAGCCATCATATGTTCTTCTAACCTCACACATTAGGGGTCATCTATTATAACCCTAATTTGCACCAAACATGCTTACATGGCATTAGGCCATCTCATATTCCTTCTTTTCCAAACCACTACTGAACAACTCTCCTAAAAACTCCATTTTTAAAGGCCCACGCACCCTGTTCCACTACAACCCACGTGTATCTATAGTGTCCACACTAGCTAACCCACTACAACCCGCATGGACCTTCAGAAACAAAAAAAAAGGAAAGTTACTGACAGAACACACAACTTTGGGTAAGTTAACTAAACCTTTCAGCCATGCATGGCTGGTCATTCAACCAAATACCTAGCTCCTTATAGCCTATAAAATAATGGGTAGGGGTCCCATTTGAAAGGAGGGAAAACAAAGTAAAGAAAATCTACCCGAATTCATATTCCCCTTTGCCCAAGATTCTGCAACCATTTTGTGATTTCAATGAAGAAGAGAAGCAAGTGTGTTAGCAGTTGGTGCATATTAAAAGAGGATCCCAGGACCAGATTCATGGAGCAGTGGTCGGCTTCATCATTATAATTTGCTTTAGTGAAGTTAATAATAAAGAAGTACTTTTCCCGTCCCACCATATGAGGTGTTCATTGTTTATTGCATACATGTTGATTAAATCTCTAACCCATTAATCTGCAGATCAAATGCATGCGGAGTTCTTTTTTTTTCTTTTGTGAATGAAAGTCAGCCTTGGGAGGAGAGTTGCAATCAAAGAGAAACCAAGCATGAAGAGGGATCGATATCAAATGTCGGAAATAAGGTATGTTCACTTGATCTTCTTAACTATGTATTTGCTTAAGAATAATGGGGATTAGGTCTGGCATGATGGTAAAAAGTAGGAATTTTTAGGTCTTTTCTACATGCATGATAAAAGCCTAATTGCTAGTTCGTAGGGCGATTTCCCACTCACGACATCAAGGTGAGTGAAGCACTTGTACACAAACTTCGTCAAGAATAGTGGGGTTAAACAATAGCAAAGTATGATGAAAATAACTATGAAGTGTGCCAATATACTTCATTAAAGTTTCATAAGAATACAAAGGAATGTTTAATGCAAGATCTTTATTCCTAAATTCTTCTGTGAAACTTTGTATAGTTTGACCTTTACTTTATCTTAAATTTTTCCATTCCATCATTGCTTTATGTAAATAACCCAATGGAAAAAATTGCTTCCTTATCATTGATTGAAATTATGATCATGAGGAAAGAAAATTACCACTTATGTCCTAAAGTTTTCTCTCCCACCATACGAGAGTGGTGCCTTCCAACCGAAGATAATCCAGTTGCACTTTAACTTACTCTTCATAAATCTATTGAACATGACAATATACTTCAACCCATCGGATTCAATTATATATGTTTTCAGGATTAGCATCTCCACTAAACATAGGTAAATAAAATTGTACAACAACATTTAACAATGGTTTCTTAAAAGAATCTTTATGGCTAGAGTGATAAGAATGATGAGAATGCTCAGGGGAAGAAGAAATACAACTTGACGGTGAATATGGAAGCTCCGGAGGGTCTCCTCCAACCTCTTGATTTACTGAAGAATCATCATCATCTTGTGCTTCCTTTTTCTTTCCTTCCATATCCATCCTCTTCACGTAGCATCCATACATTCATTCGACCATATATGACATGCAATAAAATACCATAAGGATTTTTTTCTCCTATTCATAAAGCTTGTCATCTTCTTCCATTTTCCTCCTTCATGATGCACGACCAACTTCGGGATTGAAAGTATTAATATTTCCTTCACTCTACTTATGCTTGACCCTAGTAATCATTCACACTCAACAATTCACGTCAAAGATGACCAGGGATGATTTTAAGGATGGAAATTTATATTAAGATGTAGAAACATGGGCTAATATTACTAGTCCTTAATATGAAAAATGTATAATGTTTGGCGATTGTTTTGTAAAAATATTCAAATTTCTCAGGATTTTATATACTTTATATAAATTTTTGGCTATTTTTAAGGTAAAATAATTTTATTCTATGGAATTTGGGTAGATTGTTTTTAGAAAAAATAGAAATTTGCGAATCTTTTTTCGGGAAAAACCATGATAAATTAGCCCATTTGCGAAATTTAGCCCCTAAAATCATTTATGAATTAGATGACTACTCTAATACCAACATGATCCAGGATCTTTTCATCGAAGTGACTTATAAAGAATTGTATTAAATGAGCATAAATTAAAGTGCAACATTAAAGAAGGAAAATCTAAATAATGAAGAGACATAAGCATCAACTCTTAATACAAAAACTTGATAATGGAGTTTGTCCCTGGTGCACTATGTCTCTGGGTCCTGCTCTCAAAAGGGTAGGCATTTTTATTAACTCATCAAAATAATTTGGCAGAATACATAAGTATACCTCATTCTGGAATTAATCTACAAAAGATTTTCTTAGATCAGAAAATAGGAAACACCATTGAATTCGTGGTATCGAATTACCCAAAAATGATTATCTCCACACCTCAATCTGACTCTGGCACTCCCAGGCCCTTGAAAAATATCATCTCGATTTCTTTGTGTGCTCTCTCTATTTAATTCTTTGTACTGGTGTCTTGGTTCCCATGCTTGGCCGTACTGTCATGCGCCCTTCTTCCTTCCGTCCATGGGAAGACTTGAATTTTAAAGAAAAAATTGGGCTGACTACACAAGTCGGTCCATTGGCCCAATGGTGGCGGAGCTATTGTTAAGGTGTATGCATAGGGAGAGATCTCGGGGTCAAGCCCATGGGCCTCCCCTTTTGGGTTGTTGTTATAACTTATATATATGTGTGTGTGTGTGTGTGTGTGTGTGTGTGTGTGTGTGGTAGTTCACCGACTTTTGGAGGTGGTTTAGATTTGTCCATTTGGTCGTCATATTTAGTGGTGCCTCTTTTTTTATTTTTGAAATTCGGTTCTCGGGCCGTCATTGGGCATTTTCTCACTGTCACATAGAAGCCCATGATTGGACCAGGTGGAAGCCAACCATTGGGACACACCAACCACCTACACAGTCACCCACCAAATTATCCTACCATGTCACCATACGATCTTCCACCTGGTTGTACGAACTACCATGTGACGCTTTTTCATTGGTCCATAGATTGACCCGAAAAAGACAAAAATGAGTGACACATGGCAACCTCTGGTTTTTCCACATCACCATGCTGGTGTTATGCTAAAATCAACATGACATGTGTCGCCTCCTATGTGTGCCACATACACTATATGAATGATGATGTCATTTGTATTGATCTTGATGTCATCAGTACGGATGTTGACTCATCACTTGCTAATAGGCTAGGTTGACCAAACTTTGACCGTGAATATCTTTCGATTCGTAACTCTATTTGATCATCCATTTATGTTGTTGGAAATCTTGTGACCCTCTCTTTTCAATGATGCCACTTTCACTGAGTTTTGAAGACTTTGATTTTTTTCCCTTTTTCTATCTGTTAAGGCCATTATGAGCTTCCTGAGTAGCTTCTACGAATTATGAGCTGTCCTTAGTCTTCTATGGATCCTTTTTGGATCATTATTGTTTTTCAACTAATGAATGATTGATGAATGGTAAAATAAAATAAAAATTATCTTATACTGATTCACCCCCCTTCTGAGTATAAACATAAATTCAATAGTTGGTATCAGAGGGGGTTCCTTTGGAAACAGTCTAACTTCTATAAGGTAGATATTAGGAGTACACATGGTCAGTCAAGAAGAGTTACTCTTGATATACATGGATAGAAAGTCTACTAATAAAGAAAATGAATACAATCAGAAAGAAAAATCCTATTCAGAAGAAGAAGACATTGATGGGGAAGTGAATCTTGAGGAAGAATGCGTTAGTTCTTTAGAAGAAATATACAGACTCGGGGGAAAGATGTAATGTCCCCACCCTATTAGAGAGGTGATGAGGAGACTCAGTGGCCTGGGCACCCCCATTAGGTCATAGTCTCACACTGAAGGGGGGAAAGTCAAGAAGTTAAAAGTTATATTTTTAAGTTGACTTAAGAAAGGAAAAGGATAAAGGATTAAAAGATAACTCAACAGAAGAATAGAAGATTAACCCTAGGAGTTAACCTAACTCAACAGATAATTAGAAGGAAAAGTATAAGTAAGAGGCTGGGGTGCACCTATTACTCATTCTGGTTTTGGATTAGCATTTTCTATTGCTCTTGAGCATTTAGTTTGGGGGTTTTGTTGTACAAACCCTTGTGAGAAACTCAGTGGTGAAATATACACTCACCTTGCTCCATAGCTTGGTCTTGGGGAAGAAAGACTCCTCCACACCATTCTAGTCTCATCCCATCTCCATCTAGCGCTTCAAAAGGTAGCAAGTCGTACTGTTCTTGTGTTTCCAGCAAGGGCACACCATCAACTGAAGGGAGGTTCAATCCAGTTTATCTTGAGGGCCTGGGGCCATTCCGACAGTTGGGTTTTGTTTGCAGGGGAAGGAACATCAGTTTGAGGGATTTTCTGGAGGGTTATCATCATTCTACATTTGTCTGCAGATTGGGACGTCTTAGAGCCATAGGGGACGTCCTGTAATTCAGTAAAAATCAGATCTAGGGAGATCTGCTTGAGATCTGAGTCTGAAACTTCTCCCACGGGATTCTCATAGCCTGATCTATATTCTTGGAGAGTTTCAGAGAATTTGGAGGCCTCCTTCATCTGGGTCGAACTATCTAGGGTTTCAGTCATCTAGTGGGGCACCCCATTCAGTGGGAAATTTAGATCTACGGGGTTTGAGAGTGGATTTGGGAATTTGGACATCTGGGTTGTCCTTATAGTTGCTCGATCTATCATTTGGCATATTTATCAGGATGATTGGACACTTTTGGTAGTAGGGCAGAATTATTGAGGGCTTCAGCATTCTAGCAGGATGTGGCACTTTCCAGCTTGGAGGTTGAGCATAAGTAGGGCTCATATCTGCTTGATTCAGTATTCATTGTATATCTAGCCTATGGAGGCTTATTTTGTATTGTCAGGAGCATTTTGTAGCAGCTCATATCTATTGCTTGTACGACCATCTGAGGTTTATGCCAGATTGGCCATCTATTGTATTGATCTTACATTGCTCATAGTAAAAAGGTCAGATCTTTGCTTATGCTTCTACATCTTGAATATATTGTGATCTCCATGTGTTGATGAATCTTGTATGCACTTAATAACTCAATAAATTAGTAGTAGTTAGTGATTCCAAGAAAGAATTTGGCTTGGGATCATTATAGTGGTATCAGAGCCTTCATCCTCCAAACCTGTCGAGATATCGGTGCATGCAAAAGTACAGGGGAATTGTTATGGGTCAGAGGAAGAAAAACAACAGTGAAACAGAGGCAGAAATGGAAGGGTCAGGAGATGACCATGAGCCTCAGGGCTTGGCTCTCTTAGTAACTGAATTTGGTAAGTTCAAAAAAAACATGAACCGCATAGAAAGCACATTGGTTTGACTGTTGGATGAGTATCAGGAAACCAACAGAA
>ML787120.1:153586-203136 GCA_009831015.1 Picea engelmannii
ATTGTTCATCCTAAAGACTCAAATAGAAGAGGAAAAAGGGATAGAAAAAGTGGTGAGAAGACAACTCAAAGAAAAGGGAAATGCAAGCACTAAGGTCACAAAGCCATAAAAAATGAAAAATGAATAAAATCCTAAAATCTATGCAAAGATTATCAAAGGATCCATCAATAGTGAAAGAAACAACAGGAAAGGAAATGACGACCAGCAAAAATCTGATTCTTCCCACAAGAATGAGTTCATAAGAGATGTTCCACCAAGAATATCTTTATAAACTAGGACCAAAATCTTTTTCTTGGCTATTGTTTTTCTTGCAATAATTCTGGTCATAAGACAATAGATTGTAGATCTTATGCAAGAAGTGATCATGTGAGTGATAGAAATAGAATTTCTTACAAAATCTCAAAGGATGATTATGTGAGAAACAAAAATAGAAGTTATCATGGGTTTGCTAACAAAAAATACAATTCATTTGCTTGTATACTTGATACCGAATTTCATAAGTGAAATACCTACAAGCACATAGCACATGACTGTAGAAGCAACATGATAAAGTTTGCTAAACAAAACAAGGAAGAATATGTTCTTACCAAGCATAGAGAAGAAAACACCAAGGTGTGGAAAAGGAAGCAAGGAGAATCAAAGAAGGAAGAATGTGGACTTTCACTTTATTCTCAAAATGAAGGGAATCAATGGTACATTGACAATGGATCTTCAAAACACATGACAGAGGACCAGGCCAAGTTTCTCACCTTGACGGAAGAAAAAGGAGGAAGTGTTACCTTTGGAGATAAGGCCTATATAAGGATAGTTAGAAAGGGTATTGTTAGTCTTGATAATGGAAATACTAAGACACAAAATGTCTTGTATGTTGAAGGGTTAAAAAATGATATTCTAACTCTCATCCAAATGTTTGATCAATTTTACAACCTCACATTTCATTCTAAAGGGTGTGAGATAAGAAAAGAATCTTTAGGAATATTAGTGGAAAATGAAAACATAACCTCAAGACATGTATACATACTCAATAAAGTCAAAGGATAAAATTTTTGTATGAGATTGATATCTCTATCATTTTTTCAATAAAGTGAAACACAAGCTCAAGGGGAGAATACCTTTGCCATTGATTTCAAAGGCAAAGAAGTTGCACATAGATGAAAAATTGTAGACACAAGGAAAGTTGTAGATAGGGGGAGTATCAGAATTGACTAAGGGTTTCCATCAATGACAAAGGGGGACATTGTTGAAAATATTGTTTTCATTGATGTGAAAGACAAGGGGATCCTACATATTTCCAATATAAATATTACAATCCTATATATTTCCAAGATAAAGATTACAAGATGGATATTTTTGAAAGTATTAATTTTGGACTTTTGATGGTCAGTTTGGATACCCTATCGTTGAAGGAAGGTTTACCCTACACACCTATCTTAAATGGGATTGAAAGTTATATGGTTGGAAATATTATTCCAATAACTTTCCAATGGTATATGGAATTTCCTCTGAATCTATAAGAATGCAGAGATATGGATTTTACCATTCGACAACCCATCCAAAAAATTGAGTTCGACTCAGTTGGTATTTATAGGTCAGCCTAGAAAATGGCGACATAATTACTATAAATACATAATAGATGTGCGCATTTATAGTGTAACTAAGTAAGATATCAAGTCCGAGGTGAACAAAAATGATATGAGGTGCACTAAAGGAGTTGGGGTGTATTTTTGGGATCTAAAGGTGTGCAAGAGAAGACTAAGGGATTTTCTTGTGGCCTTTCTTGTTCTTAAGGTGCGCTATGAAGGAATGAAGGTCTATGATGTTGTCATTTGCACTATTATGAGGTTTTGATGCTTCCATTAGGTCTTATATTTGGAGAATGATACTATTAGGCTTGTTAGGGTATGAAGGCTACAAGTGATTAGGGTTCGAAGGATTTTCCGTGAAATGAAGCATGCAGGAGAAGTCAGAAGTACTTTGTGTATGAAGATCATGGCTTGGTGTCTACACATATCTTTTTGACTTGGTGATAAAGTGAGGGGATTGGACTCTCTAGTAGGTTGGTGCTTGCAAATATTGTTACATCTGGTTGGTGTCTACAAATGCTACTGTGTTTGTGATCAGATGATGATATTGGTGTCTCCAATAGGTTGGTGCCTAAAATATTTGTAACAATAGGTTGGTTTCTACATACATTTATAAATATACTTTTATGTTTTTCTCCTGATTAGGTTTCCATGTTAAACACTATACATTATGATTTGAGTTTTTATGTGATTATTTTTTCTCATCAATGGAATTATTAATGAATGGTTAAATAAAGTAACAATTATCCTATATAGATTCCATTTCCTTGAGTAGTTGTAGCCCAATAATTCATCTGTCTTTTGGGTTATCCCAACTTTCCAATGTGTTATATTTTCTGCTATACAAGGCTTCAAATGGACTCATCTTCAACAATGTATGATAACCATTGTTATAAGAAAACTCGACCAAATGAAGATAGTATTCCTATCTAGAATGCTTGTCCATTGTATACATTTTCAACATATCTTAAATTATTTGGTTGACCCTCTCTTTCTACTCATTTGACTTTGGATGATATGATGCACAAGAATTTAGATTTAACCCAAATCCTGTAAATATCCCTCTCTAAAAAATTGATGTCAACTTGGAATCTTTTTCAAACACAATTGCATTAGGTAGTTCGAAGAATGAAGAATGAGGGCATGAAAAAACTTGGTTAGGCATGAAAAATCAAATTGATGTGAAAAAGAAGGAAGGAAAGCAATCGGGAATTAAAGGCAACATGCAGGCCCAAAACTAGGAAAAACATGTCGAAACACTGAGTTGTCATGAGTTGTAATCATGAGTTGTCATAGGGTTTTGGGATAAGTGAATATGGTTTTGAGCCCTAAATTATATTTTTAAATATGTAATGGTTCGGGTAGAATAGGTTGCTAAAGGCTAAAGGATGAAGGCCAAAAGTTGTTGTTATTGAGATAATATATTAATGATGATAGAGAGTCTATGTGTGAAGGTTTAGGGAAATTTTTGCAGAGAGAGGCTTGCACTACAAAGAGGCTAGGAAAGATGGGAAAATACATCATGATGTATCTATTGTAAGCACAGTGCACAAGCCTGAGATGATTCCACAAAGAATAATAAAGAAGCTAGTCGTTGTGGACATAGCCCAAAGTTTGGGTGAACCATGTTAAATTCTGTGTCTGAATGTCTTTTAATGTGACTTTTCATAAATGTTCTATTTATGCATAACTAGATCTAGATATGTGTAATAGATGATTGAAGCGTAGTAAATATGAATGTTATAGTGAATAGTTTATGTTGCAATCTGTGTCACAATGATTCTTCGTAATTGAAGTTTACTAATTAATAAATGGAAAGAGATGCAAAATACTACACATAGGGTAGATAAGTAAGAATGAACATGATGATAGCCTCCAATCCCCTCGTCCCTGCAAAATATTGGTTCCTATAGCCCCAATAGATGCCTTGGGTGAGACTTCACTTGCATATAGGTGATGCCGAAAGGGACAATGTCTATAGGGTTTGTTAGTAGAATAAAATGAATCTAGGGTCTTACAACCACACACCAACAAATGGTTCTATTGTCGGGACCCATAATCTATAAGTGAGGGAATGTTTCATAGGTCGATTAAGAAAGTGATCACTGAATGGATAGAAAGGAAGGAATGTTAATTTATCATAAAGAGAATAGAAACCCTCGAATGAGTGACAAGCAATGGATGCAAAGGTATGTGTACATAGAACTACATGATATTTTCTTTGGTGAATTTTCGATTATTTTAAATGAATGGTTAGAAATATTAGTGGAGAATACTCGAAGGTACCAAACTGCAACACATAAGAGCTAGACTCTTGAGTTGGTAAGATAGTTGAACTTTGTATGTAATAAGACTTCTCGTGTAGTTGATTTCTGGTTGAACAATATATTGGGAGGTTATATTACGGAATTTGCAATAGATTGTACATAGTCATATAGTGTTGCAAAGAGGGATTTATTTAAAGGACCATGCAAAATGTTTATGAAAGAATTGGGTACCTGGGTAAAGATGTTGTTGTGCGACAAGTGTGTGATGATGATGGATTCTGACTACTAAGGGGATTCATAGACATAGGGGAATTGGGGGATAACCAGAGGATAGTATGAAGGTAGGAAAGAATGAAGGAAGAAATTAAAAAGGAAGGTAGGTACTGAGGATGTTGAGAAATGAAGAAGGTGTATTAGAAGAGGAAGACAATTTTGGAGTATTGCGTAGTGGAAGAAGGTACATGAGGCTGAGGACCGGGGATTAGAAAGGAGAGTTGTGTAGTGAACTTGAGCGAAGAGAACCCTAAGAAATAGTTCATATTATAGAAATACCATACATAGAAGGAAAGGAAGATAATTCTCATTTCGTTCCTATAATATAAGAGTTGTTAAGTCCTACTTAGCATGGATCTTGCACCGATTCCATGACACCATGTGTGCCACCTATATTTGAAGTAACATGTGAGGATTTATCAAAATAAATTACAGTTAGTAGGGGAAGCCAAAGTAGCAGTATCCAGAGCAGTGGAAGAAATGCATCAAGTCAGATTCAACTAGCATCATCAAGGGGAGGTAGTACACAAAACAACATGACATGGTTAGAAAACACACTGAGACTGCCTAAGTTCTAGGGAGTTGAGTTGGAGGATCGAAAACAACATCTATTCATATGTCAAACAATTTGGGTTGTGAAGAATGTCCAGGACGAGGCTATAAATATTGTGCAGTTGGAAAAAACATTTAGGGGTTGCGTATTAGTCTGGTATATGAAACTGCATAGTACCACACCTACAGGACAAGCAAGGACATTAGCAAAAATTGGAAAAGCATTGTTGAAATAGTTCAAGAAGACAAAGTATGAATGACATTACTTTACAGAGTTGAATGAAATCAAACAAGTACAGAATGAGTTAGTTTGGGACTATGATCAACGATTTAAGGATTTGATGGATACATTGACATTCCATATCTCTGATCAACAACAACAAGAATGGTTTATTGCATGAATACTACCACACATTTGTAGGTCCTTGATTCAATAGAAGGTTGTGTCACATCCCAAAGCTTTGGAGAATGAAATGAAGATGGAAGCGTCTCCTATAAGAGATGGTGGAGGGATGGCACAAGTCTAGAAACAGTTAGTTTCCTTGACAATTCAATTGGGAAAGCTTACAAAAGGGAAGGAGAAGCAAGAACAAGTCTGGTGTACCAGGTGTAGGACTAAAGGCCACCATTAGGATGAATTCCCAACATTTGTGCATTATTTCAAAACTAGAGCACTAAATCCATTACCAAGAGTGGGACACTGTGAAATATGTAATAAATGGGGACATCATCCAAATGAGTTCTCGTTGCTACATAAATACCAAAGTACGCCAAGGAAATTATTTTTTAACTTTTGCAATTTAGTAGGGAACAAAGAGAAGGATTGTCATGCATTTGATTTTATGAGAGATTGCACTTCATATATGTATAGAATTCAAGAGGAAAATGTTTCCATAGAAGGAGGTGGTCCATAATATAACAATCAGAGAGGCTTTAATCTAGGAAACCGAGGAGGATTTGACAGAGGTCAAGGCAGAGGAAATTTTGGTAGAGGAGGTAGAGGGACAATAATTTGCTACAATTGTAATCAACCGAGAGACTTAGCTCGTGACTACCCAAATATGTGTACAACTTGCACATATTGTAGAGCACTGGACCATGCGACAAAAGACTACCCTCAACTACTTGCGAAGTGGTAGGAAAGAGGGAATCAAAAACAAAACCCAAATCAGAACATACATTAGATATCATCCGAGAAACAAAATGAATGACATATAATAACAATTATTACACGCGGAGGAGCTAGAACAAGGTCTGATATGACAAATTGAGGGAAGTAGGTTGAGAAATGGGTGAGGAAATTAGCAGGACCTATGCAAACATTTGACCCTCAATATGAAAAGGAGTCATATCAGAGGGAAACAAAATAGATACTAGGACCATATTAGGTAGCATCAACATCATATATGCCTCTGATCTATGATCGTACTACACCAGAAAATCCACTTGAAAAGGTAAGCACTCTAAGAGATTTTTTCAGAAGTTGCGTAGAATTGATGAAAGATGAAACCGCATTGAATTCATTATGTGAAATGGTTGATCATTTTGCATAACAAAGGGAAATTCTTGTTGCATAAACGTTAGTGAATCTGGTACTGCATAAAAAGAGTACCAATGAAGAGTTTAGACTAAGAGAACATGTTGGGGAATATGATGTAGATAATGTTATTTTAGACTTGGTTTTTGATGTAAATGTGTTACCAAACAAGACATGGTGTTATGAGGAAACTCTCTCTATGGCAAGGGGTAAACCACAACAAATGGAATGACACACATAAATCAACTCTAATCCCAATTATTCTATATAAAAGAAATACTATCAAGACAAGCCTATGAGCCTACCTTGTACGTATGTTCTATGAAGACCACCATTGGGCACACAACCCAAAGCTTTATGCCTACAACTTGTCCTCAACAACCAAGATACACAAGCATATAGTGATAATGTATAGTGTTAGCATATATATTAACATAATCCATTAGCATACATGACAAATATTCCCATGGAATACTAATTAAAATATTTGCAAGATATCAATTAGACGAGAACAGAGTATTTCTATTAAAATAATCAACATAGGTACATAGGTGACAAACTTCTCTAACGACACATATCAGAACCAATAAACTAATTCCCTCCAACTGGTCTTCCACCACTTCAATCCTCCACCAAAGGCAAGCTCATATAAAAGAGTCGATGAGGTTCTCCGTCACAAAGAAGGAATAACTTGGGGGATGAACAAGGAGTTCAGACTTTCAAGGACAAAGGGATGCAGACTCAATATGAAGTGAAATTTCCCCAGAGTGTCTTTTCTCTCAAATTTGAATTGTTCAATCCCTCAAGGCTTGGATATGGATCAATTTATGGCATTCAAATGGAACTGGAGGGCCGAGTCGGAGCAATTTTTAAGTATAGGAATGGCCCCAAAAAGCATGACAATGGCACAAATGAAGCAGTTAGTGGTTAAAGCAACAAACTATCAGTTAATTGCAGGAACTTGTACAATTTAGGTGCAGATGGAATATTTATATGATGTGTTTTAGAGAGTGAAATTCCAATGATACTCTCAGAAGCACACAGAGGAATTGTAGGAGGAAATTACATAGATAAAGAAACAACATTGTTGGGTCGCAAAAAATTCATCTTGTCACCATCTTTTCCTTCACTCTTTATCATTTCTTGCTTTCCCTTAACCTCACATTAAGACCATTTTAATGATTACATGTGGGATTAGACATATTATTTGCCAATGCATTTATTTTAGTATTTTAAGTGAATTTATGATTAGATACAAGAAAAATAACATGGTTTCACTTATATATCGAAGTTGCATGAGTTCTGTGATATTTACAAGTGTATTTGAAGACTCCAACAAAGTCATATTTTACCACCAAGCCTCAAATTCGAATTTCCTCTTCAACCCCTTGAAGGTTTGATGAATATTTGGAGATTCACTCAAGTATCTTGGATGGAGAAGAATCATAAAAGAGAGATTTGTGAGAGGATTTGTAGAGATATTACTTTCTAGGTGTTAGCACATGGTTGTAACCACATGAGACATTTGTGGATCTAGGGTATATTTGTGGATATAAATTCATTTTTAGTTCTCTTAGTTTTTTGTATAAATAGGAGTGCCTCCTCCATTACAAGGGGAGAACTCTTGGAGCATGTGTCCAACTTATGATGGAATATAATAAAGCTTATTTTCAAATAAATTTCCATTCTCTAGTTTTAGATGTAGAATGCTTTAATTTAGTGTATGATGTTATGGAATAGTTTGTTACTTTGTTCTTAGGAGAATTGAGTTCACTCCAAAATAGATCATGGTAGCACTTTATTTCATTTTATTTCATTTCTTTACTTTATGAAATCTCATTATCATAGAATAGTTGTTTCTTATGAAGACAAGATAATTGATAAGTTAAGCAGAGGACCAGGAGTGCCATCTACTACCTTTGATAGAAAAGGATCTAACTCTCTCACAACTTCTCACTTAGTGTTGCATAAAAAAAAATCATAGTTCCCCATTTTCCTAGATTAATTTTCCTTTATGCAAGTGTGATTAAAACCCTCTTTTAAAATCCTTTCATTTCATATGATGAAAAAGTACTATTGTAAGGAGCTTACAATCATTGTAGCATATTTCACCTTGCAACTTGATTTTTTACTAGTAGAGCAATGACAACCTAGGATTGAAAGAGTTAGGATTTGATTGAATTTTCTTCACTTAGAGTTAGTTTCCTACTACTGCATATATTGTGTCGGCATCATCACAAGCGTACGAGTATCCCCAGTTAATAATTTAATAGAAACCAATTTAAGAAATTAAGTTTCCCAACATTTTTGTCACCATTGTCAGGGATGGTGCTAAGGGATTAGGCGTTAGTAATTTTATTAAATATTTTTATTTTGTTTGATGCATGGAAATAAAGAAGCTAACTCATTATGAAAAGATAACTTGGTGAGAGAAGGATCTCAATAGCATGAGGGATTTTGAGCACATGCTTGTTTTTGTTTTTTTAAGTTATTTTTTTTTAAGTTTGCTTTATAGGATTTCATTTATTTCTCAATAATTTTTATTTTGTGGTGCAGTAAGAACCACCTCATTAACTAAAAATTGGAAGGAATATATACATAAAAAGGGACATACATGAAGAAGGAAAACAAGTAGAATTTCAAGAGCTAAGAGATTGAAGTCGTCATATGAGGTGCAATTTTTCCTATTATGAATTTAAAATTGCAAATTTTAAAATATATAGAGAGTCGCTAGATTCTTGAGTATGCTCTCTTATAGCACCTAGTTTTGATATGGAGGATCAGAAAAGAGGATTTGGATACTTTTAAGCACTATAATGTCTACTTTGATTTGACAATTTTCAACTTTTGCTACAAATTGCCACAAATTGTTTAAAGGACATATTTAAAGTTTTAAGAGATGGGAATCAAATAATTTTTTGGGGATGGACTTATAATACCACTACAAACACACTCACTTAAAATATTACAAACCCACATCAAAGTTTGAGAGAAATGGTCATTTTTGGGTTTTTTTAGAAAATTGACTTCGGAAACCTCTCTAGAACAGAGTTGGGACAATCAATATTTGGGGGACTATAACTGAGAATTTTCAAAACCTTTTTCTATGGGAGATATCACTTGAAATCTAGTCTCCAACCCAATTTTAATCACTTAATTAAGGTATTCAGATGAAAAAGTTATGACCAAAATACTTATTGTTGGTCATAAAATCAACATCATCGCAAGACCACATATTGAATGTTTACACACAGATATAGTATATCAAATCACCAGATATTAAAAACATTTTTCTAAAGGGAATACAACTTCAAGTCTATTTTACAATACAACTTTAATCACTTCATTTGGAGGTCAGATGAAAACATTACGCCACATTTAGTAACAACATGTATTAAAATCAACACATTTATACTCTGCCTTCTAGGTATGTTCATTAGTTGTTTTAAGATATCAAATCAAGGAATATTTAAAACATTTTTATGGTGGCTCTATCGCTATGAATCACTCAAATCAAACATCAAATGAATATTTTATCAATGAAATACCGTTAGGAGGTCTAGGCTGGCCACCACTTCTCGACAGGTAAAAAGTGCATTTTGTTTTATGTTTCTTCCTTGGATTTTTTTTATAAGTACTTATTGTAAAAAAAATTGCATGTTCTCTAGAGGAAAGAGACCGATCACCTCCCTTCTTCCATGATCTCATGTTTTATTGCTAGAAATTGCTAGTTTTGTTTTGCAGGTCTCGGGATGATCAAGATTCTATGCACAAGTGATTTTTGAAGACCAAATGTATTTTAAAAGGGAATGTCTCATTGAAATCATGAAGAATTCAAGATCATATTATGTCAAGTCACATCCACCATGCAAGTATTATCGAATGAAGCTTTCCTGGAGCCCATTATGTCATGGCATGCTCTTTCCTTCTTTCGAGTTTAAAAACCCATCCATGTTAAAGTCAAAACGTCTATTTGTTCATGTAGTCAACCTTAATATTTTCATCTTATCACTACTACTAGATCATGACTTCAACCCATTTCCCTTAACGACTTTCCATAATTTTCGGCATCACCTCCATCCACCCATAACCCATGAATAAATTAACTCATCTCACTAACCATGTTGAGTTACCTCACTTCCCAAATAAACTTGCTTGATGGTGAAAATATTTCATCTATGGTCCTTCTAATCATCTTCTTATGCACTCGTGTTGGTTTATGTGGGATGCATTAAGGTTCTCCTGCTAACAAGTCTTGACCCATCAACCTCAACACAATACCTAGGTCCAAGACTAGAGACTTTTGTATAGTACCTTGAGGCTTGCATGCATCAATGGAAATACATCAATGTCCTCTGATTTTTAGATCTTGCAAGTGACTCGATTCCATCTCATTTAATCTTACCTACCAAAATGTAATAATATACCTTGACACTCATTGACATCAATGGTGAGATGTATCACATTGGCTAACGACATACATCAATGGCTGGTAATCCAATGTTTTATTCCCATGATCAAATTCAACACATTCATTCGTAGGGATAGAATTGTACCATAGGTTTGAATGCTTGAAGAATATATGGTTTTATATCACTAACAAAATCTTGCAATAGTATTTTCATTAAATCAAGATCCAACTCCAGATTTCAGCTGTAACATCCCGCTCTATTGAGCACACTTTTATTGACATATTCTTTGAGGACACTTGTGTGCAAGTGATATGGTTATGGTATATTATGATTTCGTTTTGATTATGGGTTATATGATGATGATGATGATGATGATGATGTATTATGACTTATAGCTATTTTGATGTATATGTATTGGCAGATTCTATTGACGAGTTTTCTTGAGTGTGTAGGAAACATGACAGGTTATGGATGTTGATGGAATCAATGGACTTCCTTGGACTCTAAATTGAGTCAGGGAGTGGATTGTATTTTGATTGATTATTTCATTTTATGCTCAAGTGACATATGATTCATTACAGTATGATTTATGTATATGGATTATTGATAGTGTTTTTTTCAGTGGATGCAGGCTTGACGATGTTTGCTAATCTGACTAACATAAGGAGTAAAGGGGCCATGCAAAAAAACCACAAATTTAGGGAGAGGTGTGGCAATGTCCATGTCATGGCCCAATAGAAGTCTCGTCATGGCTGAATGGTAGGTTAATGATTACCTAGTTTGAGAGGTCCGTGATGTCATGAGGGCGGACTGAGACGGTTGCTCAAGAAGATTTCTAAGGAGCGCACAATAAGGCGAAGTCCTTATTCCTTAGAATATCTTAGTCTCTCACAAGGTCGAACGAATGGACTGTTGACTCCAAAGGGTTTGAAAAAATTTCAAAACTAGTCAAAGGCAAGTGACACCCTTGGAGAACGGAGGTGCGTCTTGAAGGGCACATCGCGAAATTAAAAGCTTGAGTCAATAAATATAGGTGGCCTAGAAAACATTGAAGTGATTAGACCTTGTTAGAATAAAATAATTAATTAAACAATAAATTATTAATTGTATTCCTAAGTCTAAGTTTAATTAAGGGACTAATTAAAAATATTGAATAAATTAAAAGAATTGAGATAAATCAAATTCTAAGAAAAAGTAAGTATAATCTAAAGATTGGATAAAATGCACATGTGTGCATCAAATTAATAATTTGGATTTTTAAAATAGAAGAAATAATAATAAGATAGAATAGGTGTACACATAGAATGGTATCTAGAGTTAAGTTACCACTAGTTTGGGGGGTAATGTTATGCTATCAAATTTATAACTGAGTTTTTCTTATGAGAGTTGGGAGTCCAAGCTTCTGACAAGAATGTAAGCTCTTCCTTGCAAGGTAAGATTGGAAGCTATTGTGTTCTGGTTTTGTGCTTGATCCCTTTGCGACTCGGGGGATAAGGGGAAGAAGAGTACCCCTAGTGTTAGCAGTGAGGTACGAGTGAAGTCCTTGGATTGACAAGCGAAAGAAACTACGTTGCGAAAATCTCCATTTGAAAGATGAACTTATACACCATCGAATTGTTGGTTACGGTATTCATCTTGGTTGCAATTTCATTGTTGAATGACATACATAATTTGTAATGAGTACAATAACATTAAATTTCATATTGTGGATTAAACATGCTTTCCTTGTAAGTTAAATTATTATCATAACAATAGCCAATATGGATCGTTACAGTTATGATGTAGAAGTTTTATGGTGTTCATCTAATCTTGATCGGTTGTTCTTATATCTTGATTGTTCAATAAATCTATAATCGATAACCCTATATTGCTTGTGATTTTAATCCAAGACCCTCATGGTTGTTTTTTTTAATAAAATGAAAAATATTTTGAATAGATTTACCCTTTTTGCAGTGACAATCAGGAACTAAATCCTGCAATGAATCGTAAATGTTAGCACAGTCTCTTTTGTAATCGGTGTAAAATAACACTTGTGAAAAAGCTCAACAACAACACCAGCCAACAACTACAGTACTTCTCATTCCACCGTTATCGTTGCAAATTTCTTCTACTCATCATTGTACATTGCAGATCTTCTACAAAATTTAAAACCTTTTTCCACAGATTAGTCGCGATCGCCCCAAATATATCTATTGACAATTTTATATTGTATTGATCCTTTGGTCCAAGTACTACCAATGATAAGGGTTTCTAGATATTAATAAAAGATCCAGATGAATAAATTTATTAACAAAATAACTATCTATGAACGAATGGTTCCTGCATGAAGGTAATACCTTAAGATAAATAGTGATCATTGAATCGTTAGTTCCTGCATGCTTTACTACTGCACCCGTAGCTTCTCAATGGAGTTAATCAGTATTCAGTCACCTTTCAGGAATACTGGAATCAATAAATATATATATATATATATATATATCTGAATTATGAGTTTTATGTTTAAAAACAAAATCTAATTGTATAATTTATTTTTCCATCAATGTCTTATATTGTAGATTGATTGATATAATTTAGTGAATGGTTGGTTTAGTTTTAAAAGTTTCAGAAACTTATGATTACTATTTATAATCATTAAATTATTTCTAGCGACTTTTAGCGATATCTCTGTGAATTAGATTCGTAGAAGTAAAACTAGTAGCGATCAATGATGACTTGTTTTGCGACTTGGGAGTGTATACAAAGGTCTTCGCCAGATGCACTTAGTAGTTATTTAAACCTCTCGACACCAGTGCAACTTTCGGTCATTGGATCCGATAAAACTTAGGTTGAATTTCTAAGCCTAGGATAATATAATTTGAATTTTAATGGGAAAAAGATTATTCATCACTTCCCACTTACTGAACGGTTTGCTGCATTTTCAACATTTAGTTTTCAATCTCTCGAAGTTTTGGGAGTTTGGGAACTAGTTGGGAACGTACTTAATTGGTTGAGAACTCTTTTGGGAACTTGGAAACATTTTGGAAGCTTCAACATCAAAGAAATGGGAACTTGAAAACCACTGTCCTAAAAGAAGAGCTTTAAATTAAAATTATATTAAATTAAAATGTGAATATATTTATTCCTTTATTACAATTACATAATTTCTTACAAATATTTTCATTATATTTATTCAAAATATGACTATAAAACTAAGACTAAACTACAAGTAAATATTATTTCAAAAATTATTAAAGTAAAAAAACTTGATAATACTCACTTTATAGTTGTGGATATGAATTTTTTTTAATACATTTATATTTTCATTCAAGCCCAAACTAAACATGAAAGTAGAATAAATCAATACCCTATCCTGGACAAGCATTTGCTCCACTCTGTAGTTGATATAACCAACCATATCAATGACTTTTATTGTATTTTCATATTAGAAGAGTACTACTATTTTGTTTTTTTCAATAAAAAACTGAATAATACTTCAAATTTACAAAGATGTTTAAAGTTTATATATCTAAAGTTTAATTTTAATTGTATATATGTATTTTCAATTTTGTTTTTCATTTTCTAATGAAATATTTATGGATATTAAAGTTTCATTATTGTGTTATATTCATATAATTATTAGCACTAATTAAATTAGTAATTTTAATAACGTAGTTGTTACAATAAAAGAAACATTGTCCTATATTCAACTTCAATTTTATTGAAATAATATTTAAAATGTACCAATATCTCTATACATTGTAATCTAACTTATCATTATAATCTAAAATATTATATATATATATATATATATATATATATATATATATATATATATATATATATATATATTATTGCCCCTCCCAAATTCAAGTTTCCTGTAAATTTGAGAAAAACTTATACTCATTCCAAATACTCGTATCCATGTTTCACATTTTTGAAACTGATGCAACATAGCTTTCCCACTCGATAAAACTATAACATATTTGGTTCTTAGTCTAAAGTACATATATTGTAAACACATATAAATATGCATCATGCAACCATATGAACTTAAAGATTTACGTTGAAATTAAAGCATGGAATACAATACTAAAATTGATCTCTATTTAATGAATGTAAGTCATTATTTGATTATCAACTAGAAGTTGGTTCTTTGATCATACTAAACTTATTATACTAATTATTAGTATTAAAGTGATAATTGAACATCAATAAATATAATTTGTTATTGAAGGTAAGGGCTCTCAATAATATTTATAACATACTTTAATTAAAGTGTTATGATTTTTCTTAATGATAGTTTTTATATAATTCTGCCTAATAATCGTATGAGAAATGATTGATCATAGTTCCCATGATGACCAAAATAATTCTTGATTATTTACCATGTCCTTGGAGCAAGATATAGTAACAATTTGTTAACTTCGAAAGGATTTGATCAAAATAAGTTTATGATGGTGGTATGTTAACCATAGAGAAAGAAAGACGCCTATACGAAGGAAAACCTGATTACTTATATTGCCTATCTTTTCACTAAGTAGTCTCACTTAGAAAATAGTGTACTATTTTGTTTTGACGAATAGATTGGTATTGCATAGATTAAATATTTTAAAGACGTGTGCATATAGATGAGCTGGAAAAAAAAAAAAAAAAAAAAAACACTTCTTTTTATTATATAATTTAGAGAAAGAAAAAAACCCAAAAATATACAAACATCATCTAGTTTTTATAATATTTTGTTGAGTCATGATCCTGCAAGCAAAGATAGTGATTAGGGAAAACTTTAAATACTAGCTCAATGATAATTCTCACCAATGAAAAGTATTTACAAGGAATTCCCTTCCACTTTGGTCTCAAAATGAAATGGGATTGTTGGGGCCCAACAAATGGTGACTGACTGGGAGTATTAGAAAGTAGTATTACAGAGCAATAAAATAAAACAAATGCAAAAATAAAACACAGAAGATAGACAATACAATAGAGAAATAAATATACGTGGTTCACCTAGTGCGTGTTACGTTTACTAGAGAAATTGTTATGTCCTTTTATTATCCATCAAAATGAAGGGATACAACCTACAACTCAACCACTGCAACTTCATCTTCTTCCTATCACAGTATCCTCTCTTAGAATACAATATTCCCAATAATACACATTTGTAATACAATTCCCTCATAAGAGAGGGTTTCCTTCTAGGGAAACAACCCCTAAAAATAACTTATGTCGTCAGATTTGCGACCTTATAATGAATGGTCCATATTGACTATGAAATTACAATATTTTACAAGGTAATTTTTTCCAATATTTCTCTTCGAGGGCGTTGCTCCTGAATCCCCTGCTAGGGGGGGCATACAAAAATTGTCGTCGCCCCACCTGGACCCCCTTGGCGATCTTTGTGGGGGGGGAAGACCCCCCACACCCTCCCATTAAGGAATGGGATCCAAGAACAACTGAAACAAACCTCTGAATCAAGAATATAATCAGGTTCCACAACTAACAATCTCCCACTTTGAGACCGATCAAAACAAATCCATTGTTGTTGTACCTATTGGACTATACTCCACCTTGGACCTGAAAAAATTCCCATATTCACCTTCATGCTTGAAAACCAACTGAAACTGACCAGGAACCCAATTTCTCCTTGGTTATTCCCTTTGTTAACATGTCTACAAGATTCTGGCTAGTATTTCTCTTTTTCAATTTCAAATGTCCATCTTCCAAGATGGATCGTATGAAATGGTACCTGAGTTTTATATGCTTAGTCTTTGAATGGAAGGTTGAGTTCTTTGCAAGATGAGTGACACTCTGACTATCATATTACAACCTGTTATTCTCCTTCTTTTTTCTTAATTCCTCCATAAACCTTTGTAATCAAATCATTTATTTACTAGCCTATGTAGCAGCAACATACTCAGCTTCTGTTGTTGAAAGTGCAACAACCTTTTGTAGTTTTGAAATCCAACTTACTATTGTTCCACCTATAATAAAAACATACCCTATGATGCTCCTCCTGCTATCTTTATAACCTACTATATATGAATCAACATATTCCTGTAGAATAATGTCTGAACCTCCAAAACATAATGCATGAGTAGAAGTACCTCTCAAATACCCGAGAATCCATTTTACTGCCTCCCAATGTTCTTTATGTGGATTGTTCATATACCTCGTGAAAACTCCCACTGCATGTGCAATATCTAGTCTTGTGAAAACCATCGCATACATCAAGATGCCAACTGCTAATGAATAAGGGACCCTAGACATGTATTTTATCTCCTCATATGTCTTGGAACACATTTCCTTACTTAATTTGAAATGGATAGACAAAGGTTTACTAACTGGTTTTTCATTCTCCATTCTAAACCTATCCAACACCTTCTCTGTGTACTCACCTTGAGACAATGTCAATTTGCAATTTTTTCTGTCTCTTGTTATTTTCATACTAAGGATTTTCTTTGCAACACCCAAATCCTTCATTGCAAATGAATTAGCTAATTTCTTCTTGATTACATTTATATCTTGCATATTAGACCCTGCAACAAGCATGTCATCTACATACAATAGAAAGATAATACAACTTCCATTTTCTAGCCTTTTAAAATAAACACAGTGATCAAAATGACAACTAATATAACCTTGTTCTATCATAAACCTATAAAACTTAAAATACCACTGCCTTGGAGATTTTTTTAGGCCATACAAGCTATTATTCAACCTTCATACCAAATTTTCCTTCCCTTTGACCTCATACCGATGTGGTTTCTACATATAAAGATCTTCCTCCAAATCCCCATGGAGAAAAGTTGTTTTTACATCTAATTGTTCAAGATGTAAATCTTCTACTTCCACAAGACTTAAAATATTCCTAATTGAAGTCATCTTAACAACATGAGAAAATATTTCATTAAAATATATATCTTTATTTTGTGCAAACCCATTTACAACAAGTCTATCCTTGTACCACTTTCCCCCCCCATATTCTTCCTTCAACTTGTAAACCCATTTATTATGAAATGTTATTTTTCTTGCAGAAAATTGAACCAAGTCCCAAGTCTGGTTATTTACCAAGGAATCCATTTCCTCTTTCATGCCTTGCCCCCACTTCTTTTTAGTGTCTACTTGCATGGCCTCTTCATAACATTCTGGTTCACTAGAATCAGTCAACAATAAATAATACAATGAAGGAGAGTATCATTCAGGGGGTCTACTTAACCTGGTAGATATCCTAACAAAACTTAGAGGAGTATGAGGTACCTGTTGCTCATTTTTTTGTACATTTTAATTTTTTGGTACCTGTGGAATTTTTTTTTCCAGTGATCTCGTCAAGCACTTTGTATTCTAGTTTTTCTTTTTCTTATTTATTTCCTTGCAACTAATCTTTGTACATGACCTTCTCGTTGAATATGACATCTCTGCTCCTAATGATTTTGTGATTTTCATAATCCCATAAGTGATAACCAAAATCATTAACATTGTATCCAATAAAAGTACACTTCTTGGATTTTTCCTTAAGATTTCTTCTATTTTCTTTATGAATATGGACAAATTCTTCACAACCAAAAGTGCTCAAAAAATAATAGTTGAGTTTTCTACCTGTCCATTCCTCCTCTGGAATTCCACCATCCAAAGAGCTTGAAGGTCCTCTATTTATTAAGTAAACATTAATATCTACAACATTTTCCTAGAAATGTAAGGACAACCTAACATGCAATCTCATACTCCTTGCACGCTCCATGATTGTCCTATTCATCCTTTCTGACACATCATTTTCTTCTGGTGTTCTTGCAACTTTTTTCTCTTTACGAATCCCATGGTATGAATAGTAATCATAAAAATCCTTGCTGAAATATTCACCTCCATTGTTTGATCTGAGACACTTGAACCTTTTTCTTGTCTCATTCTCAACCAAAGATTTCCATTTCTTAAAAGTATAAAAAACATCATATTTTTGTCGAATGCAATAAACCCAAGTTTTTCTAGTTTCATCATCAATAAAAGTAACATAATAATGAGAGACACCAAGAGATGATACCTGAGATGCCCCCCCTACATCTGTATGCACAAGCTCTAACCTTTCACTCTTCTTTTCTTTTCTGACTCTATGAAATCTGACTCTCTTCTGTTTTCCAAAAGCATAATGCTCAAATAAATCCAAATCAATTTGTTTAAGATATGGAAATAAATTTATTTTGTGAAGTATTTGCATCCCCTTCTCACTCATGTGTCCAAGCCTATGATTCCATAGTGTTTTATCCACTCCTGTAGAAGCTAAAGAGATAGAAGAATCAGTATTACCAATACATAAATACAATGTACCTACCTTCTCTCCTTTTTCTATCACCAATGATCCTTTGGTGACCTTCTACACCTTATCTGTAAATATAGATGTACAACCTTCACTTGCCAACTACCCTGTTGAAATTAGATTTTTCCTTAGATCTAAAACATGTCTTACCTCTTTTAAAAACCATTGGTTTCCATTCTTTTGCTTTATTTGTACCTTACCCATTCTAAAAATTTTGCATGGTACAACATCACCCAAATGAAACTGTCCAAAATCACTTTCAACATAATATAGTAGATGTTTCCTATGAGATTTGGCATAAAATGAAGCCCCTGAATCTACTACCCAAGACTTAGAAATATTATCTACAGAAAAAATCAAAGTATCTTGTAACACATCACCTATTACATTTGCTTCTTGATTTTTCTCCTATTGTCCATCTCTTTGTTTCTTTTGAGCTCTGTAGTCTTTCTTTAGATGTCCTTTATTCCCACAATTCTAACACTCTATTTTTTCCAGTTTGTATTTGGATTTGCTCTTCCTAGAATTCCCAAAGTTCCTTGATCCCTTTCCTCTATCCTTTTGTCTTCCCATGTTCTCCATTTTTAACGCATTACCTAATGCCTCACCTATGCTTTTCCCTCACTTTTCCTCCTAAGGATAACACCAAAAACATCATCAAATTTTAAAGTGTTTGAACTAGAGACAAAGTTAATTACAACCATGACCAAGCCATTCGATCTTTATGGCAATGAGAACAGGATTATAAGAGCCTTGACATCATCATCAAAGTCCAATTTTATAGAACTTAGCTAATTAGAAACTGTATAAATTCATTTAAATGATCTGCAACAAAACCACATTATGACATCTTCATATTAAATAATCTTTTCATTATAAATACCTTATTGGACGAGGAGGATTTTTCATACATTTTATCCAATGTGTCCATCAACTCCTTCGTTGTATTTGCTTTTGAAATATTGAAAGCCACCAATGCTGTCAGGGTCACCCATATTGTTCCTAGTGTCTTTCTGTCAAGAACCACCCATTCTTCGTCTTTCATGGTCGTCATCTTCTTTGCTATTCCACCCAATGATAGGAATAGATCATGCTGATATAAATAATATTCCATCTGCATCTTCCAATATTGGTAGTTTTGGCCGTTAAATTTCTCGACCCTAAACTTTCCATCTTTCACCATTGCTCCCACTCGAACCGGTAACCCTCTTTTCATGCGAGTTACCTTTCGCTCTGATACTAGTTGTTAGAAAAACAAGATCGCAGATAAATACAATAAAACAAATGCGGAAATAAAACACATAAGATACATAATACAATAGAGACATAGTATAAATGGTTCACCCAGTGTGGGTTACATCCACCAGAGCAATTGGCAGGTACTTCTTTTTTATTATCCAACAAAATGAAGGGATACAACCTGTAACTTGTTAACGTTTGAATCCATCAAGACCGAAACAACAACCTCACAAGGAAATTAGTCCTCCTTTATTTAGAGAGGTGGTACTCTTCTTGGGCTAAAATATATATCTGTGATATCTTGGATTAGGAGAGTGCTAGGAAGAAAACCCTAAATCTTTATTTCTTGATATTATGAAATGAAATGGTTCTTTATTAAGTTGAGTACAATCTTTATATGCAACACTAGTCTTTTTACAATAAGAAAATATTGGAGGGCTTCACCATCATAATTAAATTGTGATCACCATCACACACAATCTTCTTAATAATATACAAACGCATCCATATCTTCTTCATGAGAAATAGGAGAGAATGATTTGATCATCTCAAAGAATTTTAATAGAGTACTGCAATTAGGAATAAAATAGAAATTGATAGGTCAACCTTAAATATCTCATACTTAAAACTCAAATTTACAAGATACAATCAAGATCAACCCTGAAGCAATTCTTTGTGGAGTTTATTCATGATAAATGTTCTTTATTACCAAAAATTTGACATCCATATATGTGGTTGCAATTACTCCATGATCATACAATAAAATTATGTAGAAGAATACAATAAAAATACTCAACAACTCAACCTTGAGCCCAACTTTGAGATTCAAGCATAAAACTATGAGAAGTGGTGTAGAAGAATAAAAAGAATGTAGAAGATGGAGATTAGTTTCTTTTGATCAGAAGTTTGATTGTGTATCCATGGATGTACCTTCTTATTCCTCTACTATTTTGCCCTACCCCTCTCACAATACTGATTATTTCCCCCCACTTTGATGAAGCCTCTCTTCTCTTTTTAAGAAGAGATTTTCTAACTACTTGAATAGTTAGGGTTTTCTTCCTCTCTTGAAATTATCGTACAAGTTTCTTCTTGAAATATTCCATTTAATTAGTGCATAATTAATTCCTCATTAATGAAATTATATCATCAATATATACATATCTAAAATGGGTCCCTTTCCCTTTTTAATAAAAGTTTTTTAAACAAACTTTTATTTTCACAATTTAATTAATTTTCCATTTAAATAGGAGGACTATGTTTTCATTTTCTAGGAATGATAATCAAAATTTTATCCATGTAAATCACTTGTGATCTAATATTCATTGTCTTATATTTCCAATGATATAATTTTTTCTCCAATCCATCGCCCGGATCTTAAGTTATGGCCTCCGCAAGATCAACACTCAACTACCGTCGATCAAAATTGATGGGCAAATGTGGGCCCTTAGATGAATTTTGTGCTTCCCTTCATAAAATTTGACTTTTTGGTTTAAAATACTATCCCGCATACATTGTGATATTATATTATTCATGATATATAATACTAAGTAGAGATGATTTTAGGGGCTAAATTTCGCTCATGGGCTAATTTTCCATGGTTTTTCCAAAAATAAGATTCGCTATTTTGAAAATGATTCGCCCAAATTCTATAGGATAAAATCATTTTATCTTAAAAATCGCCAAAATTTTATAAAAACTATATAAAATACTTAGAAATTTGAACATTTTTACAAAAATATCGCCAAACATTTATAGTTGACATATGATGAATTAGTAAGATTCGCCAAGGTTTCTACATTTTAAAATAAATTTCCATCCTTAAAATCATCGTTGATACTAAGTGTTTGATAGACTTAGAAATAAACACAAGAAGAGAAGGAATTATGGACTTTGGAGGATTCGGTCCTTGGGAAGTTGTTGAATAAAATAATATTTTTTTTGGAATCATGTTATCATCCACGTCATGCATAGTCAACACTAAGTCATTGTCAAGTCATATCCCATGTGTTAGAAACTCATTAGATGAAAAATATAACCAATAATATGCCACCATATGTCGAAAATTGTATGTTTCCACGTGTCTCCAATGTTGAGTTGCCATGTATCATGACCTCATTCATTGCCATGTGTTATATTCTCATTTGTTGGTTTCCATGCCTTGGAATAGATTTGATTATTTGTATAAGTATGGGATATAGGATGAGAGGGGGGAAGGGAAAATTGTGGGTATAGGAAGTCGAGGGGGTAGTTTGTAGGCTGCAGGAGTGGGTTGGTGGGTTAGGGAATGAGGTGAGTAAGGACGTGAGGGATGACTGGTGTCCGCTTGCCTGTGAGATGTATTACTTAAAGAAATATTAAGTAGGGAGAGGGTGAGGAGATGAGAGGGAGCAGGGGTAATTTGTAGGTGGTGGAGAGATAAGGGTGACGTAGGGTGATGTAAGGGGGAAGGTAAAGTGTAGGAAGCAAAGTTAGGAGGATGGTGGGTTCATAGGGATGGGAAGGTGAGGGAAGTGAGGAGATGAGTCTGGCAACCCACAAATTCACCATGGATGAAAAAGTGGCTAAGTAATGATACTTCTCGTATGGGCTCATGAAAATGAGAAAAAAAAATAGTATGAGTCCATGAGTTTGTAATACAAAAGTAGACTAAGTGTTGAGGCAGACTGATATATGGGTAAAGGGAACATAAAACAAGTCTAAGAGTCCACGAATGTGATAAATTGACTAAGTATGGTAATGAGAAGAAGGAAGAGGAAAAAATGGAAAAAACAGTTAAGTGTGGAGATGGATAGAGGTGAAAGGTGAAAGAAATAAGTGATGAGAATACTTAGCCAAAATTTGAAAAAGGATAGAAGAACATGTTACGTAGAAATATTCTTCAAAATTGGATCTCTGAACCAGATCTTGAATAACTTAGGCATACATAAACAAATTTCTGATATGAAAAGTGCATGATGAAGCTAAGACTGAGGGCTACAGAGTGAACTTATAAAATTTCAAAAAATGTCTTCTTTTGATATCAAGTATTTTATGAATCCAAGAGAGGAAAAATATATATGACAAAATTTTGGTCAACACAAATCAACTGCTGTAACTTCCTATTCTTCCTGTCACAGTCTCCTCTCTCATAATACAATATTCACAATAATACACATCCGCAATACAATTCACTCATAAGAGAGAGTTCCTTTCTAGGGAAAAAAATCCTAAAAATAACTTCTACTGTCAGATATGCAACCTTATAATGAACGGTTCAGATTGACTATGGAATTACAATATTTTATAAGGCAATTTTTCCCAATATTTTGTTTCAAGGGTGTTTCCCCTGAATCCCCTGCTATGGGGGGGCTACAAAAATTTTCTCCATCCCCCCTGTACCCCCCTGGGGACATTTTTTTAGGGGAAAATACCCCCCACACCCCCCCATTAGGGAATGGGGTCCAAGCACGGATGAAACAAACCTATGAACCAAGAAGATAATCAGGCTCCACAACCAACATGGGGAAGCAATTATCTTTGGTTGACAATCTGAAATATATCAATATGAAGGATAAGAAGATTTAGAATGTTATACCTTCAAATCACTTGTTAAATTTTAATCCTTGGTTTGTGTAGTATTGATTTTAGCTTTGCATTTTAACGAAAATCTAAATCATTTCCACCCTAATTTAGAAACTTAGTATAATACAAATTTATAATTGATACAGAAAAATAAACTTTACAAAGAATTAAACTTGGTAAAGAAAGGATAATCAAATGAGTCATAACATTTTAGAAGGAAATCAATACCACAGGCATGGCCAATGCTGCCAATAGTTGTTTATAGCCTCAACAAGGATATTGATTAACCTTTTCGGATGCTTTAATCCCATCCAATAGCTATAGAAACATAACAGATCAATCATGTAATTAATAGATATAGTTTTGGTAATCTCTTGGAAGTAAAAATAAGGCCACTGCACTAGCTTGGTGGCCAACTGATGATAGTGTCATCCACATAAACCTATAGAAGTGAACAAGTCATCTCATGATAATACCTCTTGTCCTTCAGTCTTTGGACTGAAAGCCATTACCCTGGATTGGTGACTAGTAGTAGTAATGTCACTTTGTAAGATTCCATGGTCATGATAGACTGACTCATAATGATACCTCCTATCCTTCAGTCATATATTTTGTTATTATTTAATACAGGGGATCCTACCATGGTGGATGATTGTCTAAAGGATCGGGAAGTAGATCCAAATAAATCCTTAAGAGCATGGGGTGACGTAAGAACTTTATGTTTTCTATATTCTCATGGATTAATCAATCTTTCCCAGAATGATTCCTTTGAAAGTGAACTTGTTTTGTAACACTCTTTTATTCATGATATGATTAATATAGGATAGAAAGAGAGCTTCTTGAGTAGGGATGGAAAGATTTAAAGAGATTTATCAACAAAGCTTTCAATAGTTTTTTCAAATACAAATATTAATTAATAAAGGTAATTTGAGAGTCAACAGAAAAAATACAATTTTCTAAATATTTCTTTGAAGATAAGATTTCAATTTTATAAATAAAAAACTATGCTCTACCCAATGAGTATGCTTGAAAAATTATGGATAACAAACCAAATAAAATCAACTACTATTCAAACTTCAAACAAACTTAAAATTTAAAACTGAAAACACAATCTTGACAAAACCTAAACCTATATACAATAGGCCATGAGATAAATGAGATTATAAGCATACAAGGTAGAGAGAAACATCTTAACATAAGGAACAAAGGGTAAAGGAATAAAGTTTTTCTTGGTTAATGAATTCTTCATCTTATGGTAAGAGAATGATAAATTTGTCTTGTATGGTAGGTGATTATTAATTAGGATTTTACCCAAAAAAAAAAAAAAAATCCTAAGACTAAGATACATTTATGAGAAAATTTTAGGCATGAGTGTTCATAAGGTTGTCCTTTCCTTTGGTTCACATATCTTGCTCCATGATCACACATTCATTAAATAAGCCTTAATGAATTTATGGTAAGACAATACTTAAAATAAATATAAAAGGTAAAATTAGTAAAATAGAAGTAAAAATTCAGAAAACGATAAGGGACTTCCCTGATGATAACTCATTTACAGCTTGAAAGTTGTCATAACTACTTTATTTAACTATAAATCACACAAATAACTAAACGTGATATAGTCTAATCTCCAATAAAACCATTGAATACTTGCAAGAAAATGTATAATATAGATTAGATATATAAATGTAACTAAAATGAGAAAATTAAAATAAAAATCATGAAAATATGAAGATAAACATATGGAAACGTACCTTGAAGAATTTGATTTAGATTTACCTCAGAGAGAGATATTGACCATTTCCAAAAGTTGTAAAAGAACCAACTTCTTTTCATGAAAGAGATTAAAATTAAAAGAAAGGAAAAAAGATTCTCCTAAACTTTCATTTGCTTATGACCACATTATTTATTGAATTTAAGCTAAGGAAATCATCAAGCTAGAAAAGAAAAGGTTTTCATGTTCATAACAAGAATTTTAATAATTGAAAAAAATTCTGAGGATCAGGATCAACACACCCAAATGTAATAAATTAGATTTGTGGTTAGCCAATGATAATAAACAAAAATTATGAAAATATAAATATAATAAATTAGATTTGTGCTTAGCCAATGGTAATGAACAAAAATTATGAAAATATAAATCTTCATATAGAAGTATCCCACTTTTCAAGGCATTTGATATTATGCTACCAACAAAATACTCATCAGAAATAACACCTCTCTTTGCAAATTACATGTCATAGTTGAATTATCAACATAATCTAAAGGCATGAAGAGGTTAAAAATATATATATTGGTATTCAAAGTATTTACAATTACATCATCCCGAAAAGTTTCTTTTTCAATTAAATATGAATTAGTTGAAGTAAAGGCTTTCGACATAAAATTTTATAGAATCATTACTAAATGAAACCACATTGGAAAACAAATCCGTGTACAAGAAGTAATGATAGCTCGAGTTCAAAAATTAGATACCTCCTTATGATTTCCATCACCAAGATTCAAAGCATCATTAATCAAATAACTAGGAATAAGATTTAATAATAAACCTACTATTGAAAAAATAGAAACGAGTTCAGAAAATAATACCAATATATATCATAAAATTGTTGTTGTAGTAATAAATGTTGAATCTAACCATGTTGAAAATTATCATTACTGTCCACCCAACCATATTGACATAGTGTTGTTTGATGAATTGGATTCGGCCTTTATTTGGAGTAGCTTATGTTAGCATTGATGTTCGCATCATTAAAAAATTTGGCCAAAATATTATGTATGGCAAGCCTCTTTGGAAATTTGACACTTTCACAATGTCATGAAACTTTTGCAGGGTCGTGCACTTTTGTAGCGAAAGTTTTGAAAATATTGTTTTGCACTGCCAGACAGCGAACATCAACCCTAGTTTCATCAATGACAAAAATATGGAAATGTTGGGAAACAATGATAGGTTTTTGCAAATTAAAAATTAATGTTTAAGGGATAATTTTGCTTCTCAAGATTATATAAAGGGTATTAATAGTATTTATAAAAGGTATTGAGGATATAACAACACCCAATATTTACATTTATATATATTTTCATATACAGATTATATATATGTTTTTTGTTTACATAACTCCTTTCAAGGATTTCATTTGTATAGGTGAACAAGTTAATGAAATGTTCATTGACATTTCATGTTTATTTCTAGTTATTTAATAATTGTGGTTAAAGTTTTTCAGGGCTTCTTTTCCAAATTGTTGTAAAGGGTTTTAACATAACTATTTAGGGGTTGTTTAAATTTATGGGTTAATGTTGGAACAACATTCCTAAACTTTCTTTCTTACATGTGGGTAGGTGGGTAGGCCCTGGTCCAAATTTTTAAACTTGGCTTTGATACCATGTCTAAGGCCTGTACATATAGAGCCTCATAAAACATAAATCTAAATATAGAAATTCTATCATATTTTGTTCTTTATTTACTGTTCAACATAATAACAATGTTTAGTAGAATGAGAATTGAACAATATAATAATGAACAACATGTTCAACATAATAATAATGTTTAACATAATAATAATGAGCAACATAATAATGAACAACAACATAATCATAATAATAATGAAATGCATTTACTTTAATGTGATCTTGAACTGAAGCCCAACCTGATGTTGAATTGAAGCTGGACTGAAGTGGATGAATCCTACCCAAACTGATTAACCTCCTAGCTAGCTAGAAACAACCTCTCCAACTCCCTAGCCTAGGATTCCTTACGGTTTCCTGGCCCCCGAGCCCAAATTCCCAACAAGACGTGCCCCACACGTGCCCTTGTGAGTGTCCTCAAGTAAGCTACAAGAAAAATAGATGCAGAACATATACAACCCAATCTGCTTCCTCCCTCTTCTTCCCCTCTCCGAATTTCTCACCTTCTCCTAAATTAAAAATATCACTCAACCCCCCAAAAAAAGTCTTCCCCTTCACGAGTCCTCCCCTTGCTTTATATTCCTTCTCCTCCCTTATCCACCGCCTTCCCTTGATTAATCACTCAACCACCTTATCCGTCCCATAAATTGGTTCAACTACCAATAACAATTATATTATAATAAATTCTTCAAAAAAATATATTTTAATAATTTATTAAAATAATATTTATTAAACTAAGATTTATTAATCTAATATTTATTAATCATGATAATTAAAGAATTAATTAATATTGTTACAAAAACAAAGATTCTACTTCTTCTCAGAAGTAGAGAATTGTACCAAATAACCATGGAAATAGAAGTAGAGTTTAATTCTACTGATGAGAAAAATAATTTTCTCAATAGACAAGACATGGCTCTCAGACTTATTTGCATGTCTATTTCTCCTGAAATGCAATATTATGTAGAGGAGGAATCACTCTAAACTCCAAATGAACTATGGACCAGATTGGAGGTTTGATTTGGGAATAAGGAATATTGTAAATATTACATGTAGAATATTAACAAGATATATTTAGTGAAAAATCCATTGGAATATCAATAATTTTAGTTTGAACAACCTTCTACACAGGTATCTGCACATATTTTTGCTCCATTCATTGGAGATGATGTTTTCTCCATTTTAGATCTATTTTCTGAATCACATGTAGACTATATCATGCATGTGTATCATGAGCTCAAATGAGGACTTGGGAACTACAAAGAAAGGTAATATAGTGATGACGAAGAGGAATAAATCTCCATAACTATGGAAACAAAACATGTTGATGATGAAAATGAAGATAATGAAAAAGAAAATATATATTTAGAGGAAGTGAATCTTGAATTAGAACTCATTTATGCCTTGGAATAAATAGACATACCCAGGGGAAGGAATATAAAGCAGAAGGAGCAATTGCAGAAACACAAAAAAGGGATTATGATCTTGAATAAAAAAAGAAGACAATTATCATCATAAAGAATCAACTAGAAGAGTAAAAAATGATAGAAGAAGTTGTGATAAGGCAATTGGAAAAAAAAGGAAGAAAATTGTGATAAGCTAGAAGATGAAATAGTTTCCTTAAGAAAGGTACTAGAGAAAACAACTAATTAGTTGAGTAGAAGATTGAAGTTATGAAAGAGTACTGAAATATTATATAACACTCTCAGTTTCCAAATGTCACCATTCATCAATAAATGTATTGGCTATGATGAAAAACAAAAGATCCCCAAGAGAGATGCTAGCACTAAGGTCACAAAGCCATCAAAAAAGGAAAATAAAGAAAAGCCTAAAATCCATGCCAATATTATCAAAGGCTCCATAAAAAATTAAAGCTACAAAAGGAAAGGAAATGATCACCATCATAAATCTATTTCTTTTCAAAAGAATGCATTCAGAAGAGCCATTCCACCAAGAAGACCTTTCACAACCCGGTACAAAAACCTCTTTCTTGGGTATTGTTTTTCTTGCAATAATTTTGGTCATAAAGAAATAGATTGTAAAGCATATTCAAGAAGTAATCATATGATATATAGAAATAGAGGCTTTTATAAGACCTCAATGAATGATTATGTGAGCAACAAATCCAGAAGTTCTCATGGGTTAGTTGATAGAAACTACATATTATTTTCTCCCCTACTTGATTAATATACTAAATGTTGTAACTGCAATAGCTATAGGAACATATCACATGACAATGGAAGAAGAATAATAAGTTCTCCCAAACAAAACATGGAATAAGATGTTCTTACCAAGCATAGAGAATAATACACAAAGGTGTGGAAAAATAAGCAAGAAGAACCAAAGAAGGAAGAACGTGGACTTGCAATGTATGCTCAAGTCAAAGGAATCCAATGGTACATTGCTAGTGGATGTTATAAACACATGACAAGGGATCAAAACAAATTTATCATCCTAAAGGAAGAAAAATAAGTTAGCGTTACCTTTGGGGATAATGCTTCAGCAAGGATAGTTGGAAAAGGTACCGTTAGTCTTGATAGGGTAAATAATAAAACACAAAATGTCTTGTATTTTGAAGGGTTAAAACACAATATTCTAAGTGTCAGTCAAATGTGTGATCAAGGTTACAACCTCACATTTCATTCTAAAGGATGTGAGATAAGGAAAGCAGGTTCAAGAAAATTAGTGCAAAATGCAAACATAACCTCAAGCAATGTATATGTTTTGGATGAAGTCAAAGGAAAAATATGTTATATAGAAGTGATATCCCACTCATCTCATCAGTGAAGGGAATCACAAACTAAGGGGGGGCATCATTTTTCCATTGATGTCAAAGGGGGAGAATTTGTAGATAGAGAAAGAACAGAAGACACAAGGAAAGTTGTCGACATGGAAAGTATCATAATTGACTAAGGGTTTCCATCAATGACAAAGGGGGATATTGTTGACAATATTGTTTTCATTATGTTTATAGGAAGGAATATTCCCTCCTACAACACGGGAAAACTACCCAATCACAAACCCTAATTAAGAAAATTTTCATTTGGTATGGTAGTTTCCAACCAATTTAGTGGACTCAATTTGCCACTCAAATAGTTTTATCTTCCAAAAAAGACTTGTTTCTTCTAATATTAAGTTTACCTAATTTATTTTGATAAAATATAAAAGTGACAAATTGTTCCTATTTAAAAAATGAGAAAAAGACTAAAATGTGTAGGTAAAGAAGATGAATTCTCAAAGTATTTAGAAGGAAGTATTTTACTTTAAGAATAATTACAGTATACCAATGGTCTTTATAAAAGTATATATAGATCATTAGCATCTTCACTTGAATGAAAACCATAGATTATTTTAAAACTTTTGAATACAAAAATATAAGACAAAAGTTTGTATAATAATGTTATCAAATTTTATCAATTTATCAAAAATTCCAAAGAATTGAATAATTGTTGAGAAAATATATATCAAGCATATTAAAAGGTAAATGGAAAAAATGTAAGAAATAATTCTCGTTGTTTTTAATCAGTGTAGTATAGTCATTTCACGAAATCATAGAAATAATCATTCATAAAACGACAAGTATTAGAATTGGTATATAAGAAGCAAAATATCAAAGGATTTATAGTAATTGGAAAATAAAAGACCGATCAGCATCAAACAGGAATGCCAATGTTAAAAAAAATATCTTTAATCCAACACAAAAATATCAATTTTGTTTTTCAAGACTAAACTAAAATTTGTTGAGAACAACGAAGTATAATTTAAAACAAGAAAATTTACAAGAGACCAATGTAATAAAGGATCTTGTTATAAAAATACCAAATTTTCTTCAATAACCTGGTCTCCGCTCTTTGGTGTGGAGAGAACTTAAAATTTTTAGACAAGAAGAATTTTTCTATTGAGTCCCGAAATTTCTCCCCTAGTTCATTGAAAACTTAGCTATTTATAATTCGAGTGAATCAAATAACTATCGCAATATCACTTGATATATTTATTAATATTTGTTTCTTTCTTCAAACTCTTGATTCGAGATCTAAGAAAAATACTTAAAGAGGAGATAATATTTTTGTTTTGTTGTTGTGGAATGACCATTGCTTGACATCTAGTTTAACTATATCATTGATTGAGGATTTGTAGAGTAAATCAGCTGGAGTTATGAGGAACACACCATATTAGGATGAAGACCCATATTGTTGACTTCTTGCTAGTTGTTTACAAAAATATTGTAGATTTGATAAACAAATAATAACATAATCAATTTAAATTTATAAATTTAGGATATTAAAATACAAACGTCAATACATTATTATTTTATCATCATTGCCATATTGGATTTTGAGTAAAGGTAAAGGAATATGGGTAATTAAAATTTTAGGAAAAACAAATAAATGATAAATGTATTGATAAGAAAAAACTATATGGAATTTTGTCAAAACTTGAAAATATGTTGTTCTTCCTCTATTATTCATCTCAGATGCTTATTCTTGTTTATCTACCTCCTAGGTTTGTACATTAGGATATTCACTTGGATATTCTAGTTCCCTTTTTTGATTATTTTTAACTGCTTGAGCCATTTGTGTGCATATTTCACAAGTAAATTGTTCTCCTTTCTTAGTTGTCCATTTTTATCTTGAATCTTTCTACTATGAAGCTTTAGGGATTCATTTTCAAATTTAATAACTTTCTCAAGAGTATTCAATTATTGCATTCCATTTCTAACCTTTTGATTTGATCTTCCCTTTTCCTCAAGAGAGAGGTCATCATGAAATTTGACAGAGTGAGAAAATCATGTTTTGGCACCAAGGGTTGTCTTGCTTCAGGATCTATGTTTAATTGTATATTTTTGTTCTCATATTCTTTGGTTGTAGGAAAATCATCTCTGCTAATGTTGATATATGGTGAATCTTGTGGATCATTTAAGTGAAGATTCTTCATCTACATTTTCCTTATTCTCAATGTATTTATATAACATTTGTTGAGAAGTATCTAAATCTAGAGAGGATTTAGGGTTTTATTTTGACATATGAGCATTACATTTCTTTGTTGGCTTGCAGAAGGTCGATTCCATTTTTCTTTGATATTCTGAATTTTTTTTAGCCATAGATCATGTTACCCTGGTTTGGGGTAGTAATTTGGTAGTTTTATTTCCCTACAGATTATTATTTCTTTGTCTTTCATTTTTCACACATGAAATATTACTAATTTCCTGCACTTCCTCTATATCATCCATTGTGGGATTCGATATATCATTATTTTTAATCCCTATAGTAACCTACAATGGATTATCTGTAGAAACCTTTGTAATATCATGCTTTTCAAAACCATTTTCAATAAGAAATTTTTTCCATTCAATTCGATGCTTCTGCAATTCGCTCTTAAAAATTATTTGGATGAGACCACTATGGTATAGGGATTTTTCAACATTTTACTCAAATATTTGAGTATTTAGTGAGGCATATTCAATGGCCTATACCCTCTAAGCTGCAGGAGAATTATAATGTGATAAATATAAACTAGACTAAAATGACCTTCACAAGTTATATGCTATTGAATTAAACAGATCATATCCTTCCAAGACTCTTTAAACTAGGTCCTGGGTAACTTTCCAGCTCAATTAGGGTTTTGTCTATTTCTTTATAAGAGACAAGTCTAGGCTATGGCGTCAATATCTTTGTTTTTAACCATTTTTCCCTTGTTTGGGGAACATTTAACATTTGGGCCAATTAATTTTCCGAAAGATGTAAAGTTAGGTTCCCTACCTCTACACATTCGTTGTCAAAATAATGAGCAAAAGACATTGTTATGTCTTCATTACGTCTACTGAATATTTTGAAAAATTGTATCCAACCAACACGTTCCAATATCACCATGCATTCAAAATTCAAGCCTACAATATTTACCCTGCAAGGTTCGATACGAACTACCATCATCGAAACCCTCTTTTCTATCTAGCTCTGGTGTTATTCTTCTTCTATACCTAAAATTCCTATTCTTTGTTTCTAAGTATGATCTTTTATGAAAAACAAAGATTCATGTAACTTGGGATTTCTTATGCAGAATGGGTGGTATGATCAACAAGGTAGAAAATTAGCCCCGGATGGGGTGACATGCGACAGTTCCTTAACACCGGGCTTAGCACTAAGCCATAGCATAAATGTTGATGGCCGCCACCCACCCGCCCTGCATTTACGATGGTAGATGAMCATAAGAACAGTTATATGGTGGAGGGACACCTCCCTCACGTGAACACTCTCRCTCAYAGCACACTTAGCATGACAGGGTTTATGGATGGCCACGTGACTTCGGCCTTTGGCAATTTGTTTTTTCATGTGCCTATACAGAGTGGGTTGGCTCTCGCTTCGGCTCTCCTCATAATCTGGGAGCTCTGGTGCARCCTTGTATCCTTCTCATCCCGGCTTACTCCCATCTCGCTGCATCCTCACTGTATCGTCATCTATTCCCTGGCAATTATGACCAGAAAGTGGGGYAGGCCTCGCCGTGGCTCAGCCTGGTACACCCACAAGGCGTAGCGGCAAAGGAAGGAGAAGCTGGAGCATGCTCTATCAATGGTGACCTCCATTCTCCGAAAGAAGGCTCGAGCTGAACAATTGGCTCTGCATGCCATCATTGCGGAGACGGGAGCCAGATGTAGCAGCGAAACCACGACAATTAAGCCTGGAGATAGGCAGGAGGATGGTGTTGCGGACATGTTTCCCACCTGTTACATGGTATAAATTCCATTCCCGGAACCCCAAGCCATGGAGGCGAAACACCAGGATGGAAGCGACCCAAAAATTGCTCTAGCAGATGACATCCCCGGGTGCATTGTTGAGGAAATTCCCTGGCCGGGTGACTACAGCCCCACCAACCATGATATGCAAGCAACGTTTGAGGAAGAAACGCGGGATAAAACCATAGCACAAGTGAACGCGAACAAGAATAGCTCAACGAGGAAGGAAGAAGTGGATGGTGCAAAGTTGATGGAGCTCGAAGCTGGAATTGGAACGACTGTGGAATTAAGGGATGTATCCCTCAACGACGTGGGTAATGGCTTGCATGGCTCTTTCCTCCGTGCAGAGCATCTGGCTATGGTGTTCGAACTCCAAGGCCACATGGAAGACCTGGAGCATAGAGCCCTTCTCATAGGCCAGCATCTGGACTTGCTCCTTGATGCGTACTCTAATGCTCTAGCTAAGTGAAAGTGCCCTCTCTGCACGCAGGCATTTTCCATCCCGGCTGGGTCCATGTGGCAGGCAAGCAAGGGCGACAGGTCACCGGGTATCTAGGTCTTCTATGCTTTTCTGTTTCTTAGTTTTATCATGATACTGTTACATGTTCACTTGGACTATAGCCATCTGTCCTGGTTTCCTCCGGACAGGATAGATGTTATTTTGTTTCTTTGTTTTATCATGCTACTGTTATATGTTCTCCAAACTATGTTGGTTTCCAGTAAACGACAACATTTTTGGTGACTCAGACCTATATCTCTGTACATTTTGTCAAAGTTTCTTCGATAACTTAATATAGCAGGTTCCACCTTTTTTACTCAAAAAAAAAACAAGGTGGAAAATTATGGATGCAGCTCAAGCTAAATGTACATAGAGTTTTGACACATAATTACAATTTGAGGACAAAGCATGTTATGAATGAAGCTAATAGTTACAAAATCGTGGGAATCATGTTTAGTAAAAACTTGAAATTACATAATCACAATATTTAAACGCTTATTGATATATAATTTAACAATTGAATTTGATTCTGTATAAAACGTTAACCTTTTTCTTTTAAACACATTTCTGATTTAGATTTCCCTTAATGTTTTGATGATCAAGCAATTCACTTGAAAACCTATCATGAAAATAGATTTTGTGAGGTGAATTTGTACAGAGGAAAATAAAAAATATTTAAACTATATTAAAAGTAGTAATTAAAAAATTATGATTAATTTTGTAATTACTTAAAAAAAAATTATTGCACTTTGAAACATCTTGAAAGATTATACAAAAAAAAAATGGAAGGGTGTTGGGTAACCATCACAAAAAATGGAGACATATTGGGGAGAAGCAATTATTTCTGATATTGAGGGTTTTAAGGGTTTTATCCAAATCTTTCTTTATTGATATGAAACTATAATACTTGATATATAAAGATGATACATTTGTCCTCATTATCATAACATTTTGTAAGAATGTAAAAATATGATATGTGATCTGAAAATCCTTAGATGCTAATTTATTCTTTAAACACCCGTGTTAACATCTAACTCAATTCAAAATGTTTCTTGATCGTATTGACATATTTGCATAACACTTGTGAATATTTTACTTATCGAGAAATTCTTAAAATGATGAATAATTTGTAGAATAAAGTGAGTAACACAACAAAAAATAAAAGAACTAATAAGACAAGATTTGATGATGGAGTTCACCTCTCCTAGGCTACATCACTGAGTCCCATTTCAATAGTGATATTGATCTTCATTAATCTCAAATGTCAAAAATGACAATGAAAATGGACTTACACAAGGCAATACTGAAGTCCCTCTTCAATTCTGTTGCTTAAATTCAGAAACATAGGTTACCGTTGAATTCCTCTCAAAATTATGAGAAAACTGAGTATAAACTCGACCATATTCTGAACTAGCTCAATATGACCCTCTTTACATGCCAAATGATGCACTATGGCTCTCATACATGGATATATGAAATAATAATTTAATATACAACATCTTAGCATGAAACAAACATCACCATCATGCTCCTCTAAAAAAACTGAGAAAATTGAGTATAAACAAGGCTATATTTGGACATGGAACACAAAACAAGAGAAACTCATGACTCTTGGCACTCAAATACATACATGGAAAAAAAACCTTAGGCACCATACTATACCTTGCATCGTACTCAATGTCCTCCCACATTGGTTTCTATGCACGTTCTAAATAGGACGTGGACCCAACTGTGGTCTGAACCTCATGCTAACATCCACCATAAATTTAAAAGTATTCTCATGGGAATATCCACAACATAAGGTGTCTTTGATGCGTTGGTTAAGGATTTGGTGTATATGGGAGGAGCTCACAGGTTCAATCCTATGAATCTGTCCCCCCTTTGTCACTTTGTTATATACTATATATAACATATGATTTATTTGGTTAATATTTAGTTTATACCTCCTGCAAATTTTAGGTTCAACATTTAATATATATAACCATAGGATCGAGGTATATGCCCTTGGTCCTATTTTTCCACCGTTTAAACCTTGGATTAAATTTAAATATAACCTAAACCACATATGGTTAAGTGATATGTCATGGTTATAATGCTAAGTTGTTGGAGTATTCGATGAGATACACAAATTTGATCCTTCAGGCTCTCAACAAAATTTTATCTAACCTTATCCATATTAGGCCAATGGGATATTTACACATGGTGGTTTTTCATTGGTCCACCTGTTCTTGTATGGTCATACTACATGTCCAACACCGGTTGGTCCAAGACATTGCTCAATCACCTGTACGACCCTACTAACTCTGTTGGACATACATTTCATGTGGAATCCTATGGTGTTTCCATGTCAATGACATATGATATGTATGTACATGCCATGTGTCACACTTCTAGTGGTTCCACATGTCACCCCCTTTGAATTTTTTACCATGTTTGACCAAACCTTTGACGAGCCATATATTTCTCATACGAAATCTATTTGAGGTGAGTTTTGCGCTGTTGGAAATCTCTCGTCGAGCTCTACGTAATGAAGTCATTTTAGAGAGAATTTAATACAATCAAATTTTGAGCATTTTTGGATCCTCTTGGATCTCTTTGATTGTTCCGGATCCTCCTAGATCACACCTTCCCACTGAAGAATGTTTGGACCTCCAAAAGTACAAATATTTCGAAAAATTAGTGATGATAACTCTTTCTCACTCTTCCACCTTGTTGAATTAGTTTTTACATTTTATTCATCAACTTAGTGATGATAAGGCTTCCTCACTCTTCCAACTTAATGAAATTACCTTGATCCCCATCTTGGTATTGATAATTTTGTACCTCCATCTAGGATATTGGATCTTGGATACATATTTGATTTCCTTCTTGAACTTCTAAAATCTCAACAAAAACCATTCTAGATAAGTGTACTTATGTTTTCATCTTGGAACATGGCAATGACTCTGGCTCCTTGAAATAGCTCTAACTTTGGCTCTTTTCTCCTGGATACTGGTGCTAATTTAGATCTAGTTCTATTTCTAGCTCATTGATTCCTTCATAACTAAATTATTCTCATTGATTCTCTGCTATGAAATATCCATATTTTAATCCTGACTCAACATCCACTCTCATCCCCTTCTTTGTTGAAGATAATCTATCTTCACATTTATGAAACCAAGTCGAATGTTGATCTATACCTCACCCATATAGATTAAATATTCATGTACTATTGATGTATCTGTAGGAGTCTTTGAATGAATTTCCCCATTCATCTCATCTTTCCCACCCTGAAAGAAAACCCAAACATGTTTTCCACAAACATTTGTATCGCTTGACTTGCTTCTGCTCAAGGTATAAAACTACATGAACGTGGAATAACATATTGAATATGTTCATAGAATAAGAATAAATCTTTAGAAGTATTTTACCTCATCTTTTTATAAATAAGACTATTTCTTTACCAAATCTAGGAAGACATTACGTAGCTATGATTCTCTTCCCACTCTTGATCTACATGTTTCAACAACACGCATTCTTTTGTTCCTTCACCTTTCGTACTTCAAAATAAGAATGATATTACATATACAATTTGATCCACATGCATTTCTTTATATAATAATAAGAACAATATAATAACAATTGTATACACTGTCGTCGAAGGCCTTTAGAAATCCCTACAAGATTCATGCCACTCTTAAATTTCACCAAGAGCGGCTAATAAATCCCAAGGCTTTAGAAATCCCAACAAGATTCCTCTCACTCTTGAAATTATATAAAGAGTGGCTATTAATCGCTCTGTTACAAAAATGGAAGTATATGTTTAGAAGGTATTTATATATGCATGCTAACTTTGCAATTTACATATATATATATATATATATATATATATATATATATATATATATATATATACAAATTATTTCCCAAAATGGAATATTTTCTTATACCTATCCAGTGACAAAGATAGGTGGCTTCTTCATGGACTCATTCTTCCCTTAGTACTAGAATGAGTCTCACAACTTCTTGTCTCTAACAATGCATCTGATGACGAATCTGAATCTGACGCTGAATCCAAATAGCCACTGGATCCAATTGTAGGTCTTCCCAGTAACCTATACAACCTATCCTTTTGAACACCAAGCACTATTGTTGTGTCCTGAGTAGATTCCTTTGAATACACAAGTGCCTTGATCTATATTTATGAGTGAAACGAAACAAAAACATAGAATTAAAATATTAACACAGAGGCACAATGAATAATAATAGAGATAACAAAAAAACTTGACTTCTATTAAATAAGAAATATGTTGAAACTATAAAATGTAGGCTGAAAAACAAGCTTGCTAGAATGGTGGCAACTTATCTCTGAGAAGAGATGTGACGGCTACACTAATTCACAATTATATGAGTACAATGAGGATTTGAAGGAATTTTTACAATAAACATGAACTCGAAAACCCTAGAAATCCAAAAACCTAACCCTGGGAGATGAAGCGCCAAAAGTCATGTGGGCCCCATTGGGGTAAGTTAGTACATCAAATTCCCGGGGTCGTAACTTTTTCATACGATTTCTGTTTAGGGCGTACGATAGATATTTGGAAAGGTCTTGATGAGGAGATTCATTTCGAGCACTAAAACAAATCTTTATCATGAAAAAATGTCATTTAGAGCCTCAAAATGGCCCTGGAAGTTTGGGGCTCAGAAAACGGCTAAAAATAGTAAGTTGCCAAAAACTGTTTTGAGCTAGTTGGAATAGATGGGTGGCCACTGGGATCCTCCTATATCAATACTCACCCTTAGGAAGAATTTTTCTCCATTTCGTTTATTTCCCCCATCAGATGAGGAAATTTCTACTAAATTTGGCCTCGTGTGAGTCACTTTCCTTGGTGCAGGAGTTGCACTGCTTTGATAGCCCGATAAAGTTGTATCCCCTATTGGCGAGTGACCTTGACCTGTGTTTCCATGATATGATCATTGGATTCCTATTCCATATAGGAATGTTTGAGTTATGTTGGTGTCAACTATTATGCTATCTCCGAGGTGTCCAATAATGGTGGAAACTAGGGTCGAAGGAGGTCCACATTGAACATTGGGTGCAAGCCAAGGAAGGGGGGGATGTTGAGTTCAAAATAATTGTCACCCACAACCTTCGTGATGGTCTGAGGTCCATAACAGAGTGGAAAAATATCCCGATGAGGCCTTGTAAGGCGTTCTTTCTGTAACTACAACCAAACTTTGTCTCCCACCTGAAACTGGTGTGTCACCCAATGTTTATCATGGCATTGCTTGTACTTGGAATTGGACTTCTATAAAATATCTTGAACCTATTGGTGGATGTTCTGGATACACTCAATGAATCAAGTGGCTTTGTCACCTTCAATTGGAGAATGTGACGATTTTTCCTCGATGTCCACAAGGGGTAGTGCAATATCCATGGGACCCAATGGTTGAAATACCAACCCCACTTGAAAGGGGTTGTGGCTGGTTGATCTATGTATGGATCTATTGTAGTTGTGTTTAACATAGGGAAGACTCTCACACCATGTGCAGGGGTGCTTGGAATTGTACATGTGTAGGATGTGCAAGATCATATGGTTGTTGACCTCGGTTTGGCCATCCATTTGAGGGTGGAAGGTAGTGTATTTGGTGAGCTTGATGTCCAACAATGACTAGAGTATCGAACATAAGGTGTTGAGGAAGCAACTGTCCCAATCTAAGATAATTGTTGGTGGGATCCCAAAGTGTACCCACACTCATTGAAATAAGATCTTGGAAGTAGCCTCCATTATGATTCTCTTCTTGCAGGTGGCCATAATTGTATCTTAGAAAAGCAATCAACAACCACAAAACACAGTCATTTCCCCTCATGGTGGACGAAAGGCACAAGATGTAGTCCATTGAGATGGATTCTTAGGGCCTACCAGGAGTAGGCAGAGGAGTGTATAGGCCTTGTTTCTTAGTGGTCAGTTTGGCCATAGCGTAGGCGGTGCAGGACCGAATATACTTGCTGACATCCCGTCGAATCAACTAGTAGAAATGTCATTGTAGTAGTGCCACTATATTTTCCATCCCAAAGTGTCCTTCCACCCGACTGTAGTGGGATTTCCAAATCATATTCTCTCACTTGCTTGATGGAATGCAGAGATGGACCATATGGAACAATAACCCATCCTAAAGATGGAAATTAGTGAGAGTTGTGTTTGTTCCCAACATCTAGTAGGTGTTGGCAAAGTCAATATATGTCCCATAGAGGTGGGTCCATCCGAAGGTCTCATGGTCACAAGAGTCTAGAACCATGGTGGGTGTTGTGACTGGAGGTCGATTGAGGAAATAAATGACTCAGTTGGTACTTCCTATTTTATACTTGATGTTGAGGTGGAACTGTTGCAAATATGTGGACCACTTCTGATGGCAATCATTCTATAATTTGACTTATGTTTGCATGAACTGCAATGAATTATGATTAGTTTGGATGGTCGTCTCCTTCCCAAGAATGTAATGCCTCTACTAGAGGCAGGATTGCACAATGGATTACATTTCTTTGTCTCAAATAGGGTACTTATGGATGAAATCTGATAGTGTCTCACTATGATAGGCTATGGGGTGGCCATGTTGAGTGAGGCCCTCGCCCACAACATAGTTTGAAGCATATTTCTTGATCTCATAGGGCTCTTGCAGGTTAGTTAATGAAATCACTTGATATGAGCACAAGTGATGCTTCATATGATCGAACACTTGTTGTTGGGATAGGCCCCACACAAATTTGGCCTTACCACCACCCCTGGTTACTTGGATGAGGGCCCATGCAATATGGGAGAATCCCAACATGAACCTATGATACAATTGGAAAGGCCCAAGAATATCCAAATTTGAGTGAGTGTGGTTGGGCTGGCTAGTCACGAATGACTTGGATCTTGGTTGGATCCACATGCACACCATGCACATAAACAATGTAGCATAGGTACTGGACCTTGTCCATTCCCAAGGAACATTTTTCCAAGTTGGAAGATAGCTTTTGTTGCCACAGAGTGTTAAAAACCTGTTGAATATGTTGTAAGTGTTCCTCCCAAGTCTTGTTGTAGATGAGGATGTCAACCAGATACATCACTTCAAAAGAGTTAGTGAAAGGCCGCAAGATATCATCCATCATCCTCATGAAATTTGTTGGGGCATTTGTCAAACCAAAGGGCATGATCAACCATTCAAAAATACCTTCTTTTGACTTGAAGGAAATATTCCATACATTTGTCTTCTCTAGTGGGACCTGATGGTATCCAAACTTCAGATCAATCTTACTAAAGTATTTGGCCCCCTTGAGTTGATCAAGGAGATTGTCTATTCAGAGAATCAGGTACCGGCTCTTGACTATGATTTTGTTTAGGGCCCAATAATCAATGTAGAGTTGCTAGGTCCCATCTTTCTTCTGCACCAATACGATTGGGCTTCCACAAGGTGATGATGTCAGTCGGATGTGCCCCTTGTGGAGTAGTTGTTGGATGTGACGTTGGATCTCTTCATTTTATAACAGAGAGAGAAAATAGATTGGCCCATTGGGTAGAAGTTCATTGAGGGTCATATCGATGGAATGCTTGACCTGACAGTGCATAGGTACCCTAGTAGGTGATGAGAAGATGTCTTTGTATTCTTCCATGGCCTTATCCACTTGCTTCTGCTGCATGGAGAGGTTGGCCACGAAGGCCATGGATGTGGATGCAACCTTTATCTCACTCTGAAATTGAATCATGAAGAAGAAAAGCATCCCATTCTGAGAAATGACCTTCCTGCATTTCTTGACAGATATCAAGGAAATAACACTAGGTGGGACTACCTCGGGTATCCTGTACAATTTCTTGCTCAAAGTAATAACAAAACTGCAAGACCTAGACTCGTATGCAACATGATGTTTCCATAAATAAGTTTGTCCCAAAATAACATCACAAACTTCAAGGGGAGCAACATCACACAATACCTCATCTTTGAATGGCTTGATTCCATACGAAAGGAAACATCATTGGTTAACATGAATATCACTTCCTTGGATAAGCCATATGATGGTGTAGGGTTGTAGGTGTGGCATTGTCGACAGGGATAGCCACTTGACGATATATGCTGAGATGAGATTCTTCTTGCTACCACTCTCAATGATGAAGTGCAGTGGAGTGTCTTTAACCCACACTTGTGAATGAAATAGTTTCTCTCCTTCCTCTAGCTCATCAGGTTCATTGGGATGGATCTTGGTGGTAGAAATGGTGGCACTGGGTTTTGCGTCATTGATTTGTCTCTGCTTTTCTAGTTCTGACTCAGGTTCAGAGCCTGCATCTAATTCAGAGGCTTTCTCCTCAGCCACTAATGACTTCTTTTAGAAACAATCAATTATGTTATGCCAAGAGCTCTTATGGAAGTCGCACCACTTTCCAATATCCTTCTTTGTTTTAAGATTTTGCTTCTTTTCTTATTTCTTGGACTGGTTTTCCTGAGGTTTCCCATATTTACTTCGTCCTTTGTTCTATGAGTTGGAGAATCCCTTGCCCTGCTTCTACTATGAGGGGTTCCCAGAACCAAACTTTCGTGTCTTTTGTTTAAGATTCTGCTCGATTTTGATGGCATATCGATAGGTTGCACCCAAGGATGAGATGTCCAAAAATTCCATTTCTATATGGATTTATCTATGCATAGAACCCGAGTACCTGAGCACCATATGTCACTCACAATCTTTGATACCCATATTGGTGCCCAAGGTATGGAAGACATTGGTGAACTCTGGCACTGTTTGGTCTCTTTCCTGCTGCAGCGTGGTCCATCTTGTATACAAGTCATCATAACTTCCAACAAGGTAGTATTGTTTCTTAATAACATACATGAAGGAACCCCAAGTCGATGCAACTGAAAATAATGTGGATCCCTCTATTTCCTTTTTCTCACAAAAAGTCTCCCACCAATCTTTGACATGGGGGACAACCTTGAGGAGTGAAAATGTAATCATTTCTCTATCGGAAAAATTGTGGATAGAAAAATACCCTTCTAGAAGGTTTAACCATTTATCTATGGAATTCACATCTATTTTCCCTTAACATATAGGAATATCAAAATAGGTTTATACCTTGAAGGGGGCGACGAATCTTCTTGAGGTGGATGTGTCACTTGTCGACAACCATCGAAGGATTTGTGATCATTTGTCCATCATCTCCTTCCTTTGTCACTCGAGGGATTCTTCAGCAACATTTTGAAAGGATCATGTGTCTTGTCGTCTTTATTTTCTCCCAAAATGGATGGATTCTTGGGAGTGCCAGAGATGTTTTCCTCAAGAGAAACAAGATCAAGACCCAACTCTCTATACCTTGACCACGTCAGAGACATGCATTAAAAAACGACAAGGATCAGAACCCTTTGATACCATTGATCTGGATTTATGATCAGAATGAAATGAAAATAGAAAATTATAATATTAAAACAGAGGCACAGTGAATAATAATAGAGATACAATAAAACTTGACCTCTATTAAATAAGAAATATGTTGAAACTGTAAAATGTAGATTGAAAACACACTTGCTAGAATGGTGAAAAATTATCTCTGGGAAGACATGTGATGGCTACGCTCATTCACAATAATATATGTACAATGAGGATCTAAAGGCCTTTTACAATAAACACGAATTCCAAAAACCTAGACATCCAAAAAACTAACCCTAGGAGATGAAGCGCCAAAAGTCATGTGGGCCCCGTTGGGGTAAGTTAGTACAACAACTTCCCGGGGTTGTATAATTTGCATACGACTTGAGTTTAGGGAGCATGAGAGCTCGTTGGAAATTTATTGATGAGGAGATTAATTTAGGGGGATAGATCTAATTGAGGTTCCCTATCACGAAAAAATGTCGTTTAGACCCTCAAAATGGCCCGAGAAGTTTGAGACCTGAAAAACTGCTAAAAATAGTAAGTTTCCAAAAAACCTATTTTGAGCCAATTGGAATAGTTGTATGGCCACCGAGATCATCTTGGATCATACCTTTCCATATTAGAATGCAATTGCATATCCTTCATCTTTGAAATCTTAAACTGAGAGTAAGTTTAATTTCAAATATGGAACATATAACATATTTCTTATTCCCATAAATCCTCCCGATTCGAGCTGGAAACTCACATACCCAAACCCTCTTACTACTTCTATGGTGTTATTTTTAGATATTGATTAGAAATCTATGTCAATTTATGATAAATCAAGGAATACCAATATCATTCCTATCATGTGGCGATATGAGCCACTTCCCATGAACCATACCTTGATGTCTTCATATGTTACATTGTTAAGACCAACCATTAAGAAACATTCTTTGTCAATTCTTTCAACAATACTATCAAGTTCACTTGAGGGTGCTATGTATCTCCTTGTAAGTGCCTTTACGTATTCCTAGTTCTGCTTCAGACACAAGTGTGGATAAAGTGTCCAACACTTCTCTATCTGATGTCCACTCTTACCACAATAAGAGAAGAAGTTCTTGTTCCCATCTCTGAACCACAATAATTTCTTTCCACTTTCCCTATTCTTCTATCTTGGAAAATGACCTTTTCTTCTAGACATGTTCTTGGATGGCTTCCTATACAAGGATTTTATTCTCTAAAATTTTTCCATACTATGGTTACTAGTTCCACAAGAAACACATGGATACAGAAACCATAAATTCTTGTCAGTCTTACTAGTGGGAAATGCATTCATCCCCTCTTTGGAATGCATATCTCTTCCCAGAGATCTATTAAATTTGTTACCTTTCCTTGGGCTAGAAGGTAAGACCAACTACTTATGAAGGACCTCTTCATTTGAATTTCTCCCTATTTTATCCATCCTAGAGCATTATCCATCTTAACAAGGAGAAGAAGAATATGATGAATCATCTTCCTCGGTTATTATTTGCAAACCTTTTGTAGGAGATTGTCTCTCTTTCTTAGAAAAAATTCCATTCTCTACTTTCCCAACTTCATAGAATGGTGCCAATGTCGGGTCCTTAGTCTGCAACTTTCTTTCCAATTATTGAAAAATTCCTCTATGGAATTAGTCATGACATATCAATCGATCATGGAGCCTCTTCTTCTCCTCCTCAAGAAATTGTAGCTTCATCCTTAATTCAAAATTCTCCTTTTGAATCTGTCGTTTCATGTCTCTCTGAATCTTTAAATTCATGAGATATTTACTCATGGTGTCTTCTATAACAAAGAGATATGTGCTACAGAGTCTTCAAATGCCTTCACCAACTTGAGTCTTGGACCTCGTCACATTCACTTGCAAATACTTTTCAAAACTAGCTCTCATACCAACTTGACCCGAAAATTCTTAGATGCTAATTTATTCTTTAAACACACAAGTTAACATCTAACCTAATTTAGAATATTTCTTGATCGTATTGACAACTTTGCAGAACACTTGTGAATCTTTTACTTATCCAAAACTTCTTAAAACAATGAAGACTTTGCAGAATAAAGAGAGATAACACAATAGAAAATAAAAGAACTAATAAGACAATATTTGATGACAGAGTTCACCTCTCCTAGGCTAAATCTATGAGTTCCCTTTCAACAATGAGACTAATCTTTATTAATCTCAAATGCCAAAAATTACAAACTATGAAAATAGACTTACGAGAGACAATCTTGAAGTCACTCTTCAATTTTTTTTCTCAACTTTAGAAACATAGGTTACCATAAAATTCCTCTCGAAATTATGAGAAAAATGAGTATAAAATCAACCATATTCTAAATTGTCTCAATATGACCCTCTTTACACGCCAAATGATGCACAATTGCTCTCATACATGGAAATATGAACTAAGAATTTCATAGACAACATTTTAGCATGAAACAAACATCACCATCATGCTCCTCTCGAGAAACTAAGAAAATTGAGTATTAAGCAAGGCTATATTTGGACATGGCATGCAAAATGAGACAAACTCAAGACTTTTGGAACTCAAATCCATCCATGGAATGAAAGCCTAGGCGTCGTACTGTACCTTGCATCGTACTCCATGTCCTCTTGCATTAGTTTCCCTTCCCGATCTAAATAAGATGTGGACTCAACCATGGTCTGAACCTCATGCTAACCTCCAACATAAAGTTAAAAGCATCCCCGTGAGAATATCTACAACATAAGGCACATTTGGCATGCTGGTTAATGCTTTGGTGTATATGGGAGGAGGTCATGGGTTCTATACTCTGGACCTCTCCCCCCTTTGGTGCTTTGTTATATACTATATACAACATATGGTTTAGTTGGTTAACATTTAGTTCAAACCACCTACAGATTTTGGCTTCAACATTTAATATATATAACCACATGATCAAGAGATATGCCCTTGGTCCTATGTTTCTATCATTTAAATCTTGTATTAAACTTAAATATAACCCAAACCATATAGGGTTAAGTGATATGCCACAGGTATAATGGTAAGTCGTTGGAGTTTTGGACGAGAGACCCGGGTTCGATCCTTCGGGCTCTCAAATTTTTTTATCCAACATTAGCCATATTAGGCCAATGAGATACTACCATGTGGCAGTCTTTCATTGGTATACCTTTTCGTGTATGGGCATGCCACGTGTCCAACGCTGGTTGGTCCAATTCACTGCTCGATCACTCGTATGGTCCTACCAACTCAGTTTTATCGACATGTCATGTGGCATCTTATGGCGTTTCCATGTCAGATTCATATGACTTGAACATATGTGTCATTTTTCACCCTTCTAGTGGTGCCACGTGTCACCCCCTTTGAGTTTTTAACCCTATTTGACCAAAAATTTGAAGACCCATATATTTCTCATACAAACTCCATTTGAGGTAATTTTTGCACTATTGGAAATCTCTCACTGAGCTCTATGCAATGAATTTGTTATAAAGAGAATTTGAGATGATCAAATTTTGAGCATTTATGGATCCTCCTGGATCTCGTTGAGTATTATGGATCCTCCTAGATCTCTAAATTTATCTCAAAATGTAGAAACCTTGGTGAATCTTAATAGTCTTTAATATGCAAACTATAAAATGTTGGTGATATTTTTGTAAAACTATTCAAATTTATAAAGATTTTATATAGCTTCTATAAAATTTGGGCTATTTTTAAGGTTAGATAATTTTATTCTAAAGAATTTGGGCTAATAAATTTTAGAAAAACAAATCTTTTTTTTTGTAAAAACATGGAAAATTAGCCCATGAGAGAAATTTAGCCCCTAAAATCATCCCTAAGTATGGGACATCAATTTCAAAATAGTCGTGAAATTATATCAGAGACTTGAGTCTTTATACATACCATATCTTGCTCACTTTTGTTTCTCATATCTCTTAAACCCATAATTGCTTCAGTACCGGTGAGCATCCATAGGCGCGACAAAGGTGTCTTAGTATCATACAAGCATTGCCCCACTACCAGCGAACATCCATAGGACCGACAGGTTTCCTTGTACTTCCCACAATTTTAAAGTGTTTTTTAACTTCTATTTTAAATTCAACACTCTTTAAGATATTTATTTGTAAGATATTGCTTTATGCAATGAGTGTAATGAAAGTGGGATGATTGAAGAGGTATTTTGATTGGAAATATTTAGGTAGACAAAAACTATGTCTAAGATATTTCTTCCACTTATAATTATCGTCATTTCCCACTTTATTCATGATGGTTGAGGTTATTATAAAATATTTATATAACATTTTGGATGTTTGGATATTTATCTTTGATAACAAGTAAATATTTTCTTGAAGATTTAGCAATCAAAGGGATACCCTTTGAGATTTTGAAATTGAGATATCCATTCTTGTACGTTACCATAGTGTAGTGAATGGTTTCAAAAAACAAATATGAGAACACCAAAAATTTGCAATATGTACAAATATTCATAGTGCATGACTAGGGAAAGCATTTTTTAAGAATCTCACCACTGACGGGTAGTTTTCAATCTCTCCATTTAAATTTTGAAAAATTAATGTTGATGGGCCAAGTTTTTTAGAAATAATAAATGGTCCTAACCAAAGATGTTGAAATTTGGTATGTTTTTCCTTTTCTTCATGAGTTTTGTCCCATTATAGGACTAGATCTCCGAATTGAAATTCTTTTTCATTGGTTGAATGTTTATCGAACCATATTTTGATTAGTGCTTGATGTTCATGAAGCTTTTCTTTGGTTTTATCACGTTATTCTTCCAATTTAATTAATGTGTTGATTCTCATTTCCATTTTAGAGAAAGCTTCTTCTTGGATAGACTGGGCTAACTGGAAGGAAGGAAGAAACATATTTGGGGGTAAAGTGGCCTCTTTTCCATAAACTAAGAAATAAGGTGAATTACCTATTGATTTCTTAGGAGTTACTCTATCTTCCCACAATGCATTATAAAGTTTTTTGTGCCAATTCCTTCGGTGTTCATGAACCATCCTTTTCAAGATTCGAATTAAAGTTTTATTGGTTGATTCTGCCAAACCATTTCCCTGACAGTATTTGTGGAATATTTTATTATGATTCCTTGTTCCATAGAAAATTCAGTTATTTTGAGGGATGAGAAGTATGACTCATTATCAAACACTAAATAAGTTGGAACACAAACTTGAAAATTATGAACTGATTAAGGAACAAAATCACACGATCTTCATTAAATTGCTTTAAAGGAATGGCTTATGTCCATCATGTGAAGTAATATGTCACAGTTAGAATATAATTGTGTAGTTGTGATCTAGGTGGATATAGGTGGCCACCCACCTTTTTCGATTGGCTCAAAATAGTTTTTTGGCAATTTTGGCAATTTACTATTTTTAGCAGGTTTTAACTTTCGGGGCCATTTTGAGGGCCTAAATGAAGGTTTTTTGAGATAGAGTTTCTCAATGATATACAAAGGCATGAATGAGCCCTGAAAATGAATCTGCTCGATGATACCTTTCCAACGAGCTATCATACACCTAAAACGAAGATTGTATGCAAAAGTTACGACCCCAGGAAGTTGATGTACTAACTTACCGAAACGGGGCCCACATGACTTTTGGCGCTTCATCTCCTAGGGTTAGGTTTTTGGATGTCTAGGATTTTTGGCATTCTTGTTTATTGTAAAAATTCCTATAGAGCCTCATTGTAATCATCTTCTTGCGAATGCGAGTAGCCGTCACATCTCTTCTCAGAGATAAGCTGCCACCATTCTAGCGAGTCTTTCACTCTGTATTTTTATAGTTTCTGTACATTTCTTTCATTAATAGAAATCATGTAT
>ML787120.1:237604-263931 GCA_009831015.1 Picea engelmannii
CAAAAGGTTGTTGAACTTTCAACAACAGAAGTAGAGTATGTTGTTGCTACAGAGGCTAGTAAAGAGATGATTTGGTTATAGAGGTTTATGAAGGAATTGGGAAAGAAACAGGAGAACAATAGGTTGTAATGTGACAGTCAGAGTGCCATTCATCTTGCAAAGAACTCAACCTTCCATTCGAAGACTAAGCATATACATATGAGCTACCATTTCATACGATCTGTCTTATAATATGGACATTTGAAGTTGGAAAAGATACATAATAGCCAAAATCCTGCAGACATGTTAACAAAGGGAGTAACCGGGGAGAAACTAAGTTCTTGCTTAGTTTCAGTTGGTCTTCAAGCATGAAGGTGAAGATGAGAATTTTTCCAGGTCCAAGGAGGTTCAAAGTCCATCATATACAATAGTGATGGAGTTGTTTATATCAGTCTCCAAGCGGGATATTGTTGGTTGTGGAGCTTGATTATCTTCCTAATTTAGAGGTCCTTTTGTTTTCAGCCATTTTTATACCCGATGTTAGGTTTTTTCCCCCTAGAATACAACCCTCTGTTATGAGGGAAATGTATTGTGGCTATGAATTATGGCAAATATTGTATTCTGAGATAGAAGAACGTGAGAGAAAGAAGAGGAAGTTACAACATGTTTGTTGTAGGTTGTATCCCTTCATTTGTTGGATAATAATAAAGGATGGAACTGACAATTTCTCTGGTGAACGTAGCCCACACTAGGTGAACCACGTATATCTATGTCTTTATTGTATTGTTTATATTATGTATTTTATTTCTACATTTGTTTTATTTTATTGATCCACGGTCCTGTTTTTCTAACACTAAGTTTATGTTCCGTCATTTCAATGGTTTTGTTAGTTTTTTTTTGGTTTTTGGTTTCGTTATTATTGAGAATTACTGAGCAGAACTGCAACTGCATAGAGTATGATAGTTGACATCGGATCCCTCATTGTTGACTCATTTGTATAAGTCTTGATAGAAGGGAATGTATTCCATGTATGATCAAATGTGATAAGGTAATATATGCTGGATTATTTGGGCACCCAAAAAAATTTCATGATGTGGATGAATGCATGGTTTATTTCCCGTGTAATATTTGTTGTTCTTTGTAACTGCTAGTTGTGTTAATGTTAAAAAAATATTCTTGATGTATGTGTTTACTTTAATGTTGTGAAACATGGACTGTTCAATTCTTTTGCTGGTGTAATAATTTTAACGTTACAATATATTTACCTTTACGTATGGAATTGTATTTTCATGCACTAGACTTGATGGTATGTAATCTTTAACTTGTTTTATCACATAAGTATTGGTCATGCTTCCGGTGAGACCTTCTTCCCTTCCGAAAGGTTGATTATGCCAGTGCTAATAGACTATAGAGGATCCTTTGTTGGTAACCTATGAGAACCCTAGTCTCTAATTTCACGCAAAAAAATGGTTCCATTGTCAGGATCTAACTTCTGAGTGAGTTTTTAGAGGATGCAACATCACATATTTAAGTCTGACATTGAAAACTAGTGGGAAACAAGGTGTGATGAGTTCATGTTTCAATTAATTGAGTTATCCTAGAAAGTGTTGAGGGATCTAAAGGATTTAGTATTTTATTCCAAACCATCCAACGATCATTACAAAAACTTTGGATCTGATTCCCAGAGGAGTTCTACCAGTGGCTCGATTGGATGCAAGAAGTGATAGAATTTCAAAATCATGTCAAGAAAAGATTCAATTGGACTATTGAGAGGACAACTGCTCTTCACAATTTGGATCAACATATTTGTGAAGCCATGGAATTTGGGGTCCACACTACCTTGGAATGAAACATCATTGAATTTTTCACAAAAAACCACTCATCATTCACAAAGCCATAAGCAACATTTTACATGGGATTCTAAGGGATATTACTGCAAGAAATTCCATCGTGGATGAAGATATTCTTGGAGGAAGAAGGAATGTTACATGTTCATTTGGTTGAAATTTGTAAGTAAAATCCTTTGCGCATAAGGGGCAAGTGATTCAGAGGAGGATCCATGAGTTAGGATATGTAATTTCTTTAGATATGGGGGTCATCATGAGAAGATATCGAGAGACAAGAAGACTTAGAAAATGGTCGCGTTGATTGAAAAGAGGTGGCGAGAGAATATGTGAGCTTTCATGAAGAGGTTAGATCAGTTGCGCAAGGAGATCATTCTCAAGAAGAGTCATAAAATATAGTTAGAGAAGTTCAAAGAGTTACAGTTACGTGGACACCTAGCCAACTCATGGTTGAAGGATAAGTTTGGAGAGAAAGATGATATTTTTGGATAGAGTAGAAAATATGGACAAAATTCGGAAGAAAGATTCAAGATCAAAGTCACCACCAAGGAACAAGAATTACTTGTAACCTTTGAAGAGGTTGTGGGAGACCCAACTCCTCCAATTCCTAAAGATGTGAAGTACACTGCAAGACCTGATACAATATGGTGTCCTAATGTGATGCCCCAAGTTAAAAAATCCCATTCTAAAGACCCATGAACCAGCCTCATATTTCCTATCCCCTCAATGCAATCTTCCAATATAGTAAATTATATAATACATTCTCCCATAATTTATGTTATATCTCCTCATTCTAGTCCAACCAATTTGAGTGGTACTAGTAGTAGTAGTTTGGAAAGTTATTTAGTTTTATCGCAACTAGGACCTTTAGGATTTATCTTGATAGGGCCCCCAAGTCCTCCCATGGCACATCAACATTCCATATCCCTCACCCGATACCCATAATTTTTGGGTAAGGGGGATGAGGATGTTGAACAACATTAGTTCCTTTGCAAGGCCATCTAGTGGTCTCATGGAACTTTGGATGCTAATAAACTAGTTGATTTTAATACCACATTAAGGGGTCAAGCATTAAAATGGTATATGAAATCCATTTAACTAGGGAATCCCCAGGGGAAACCATTTCCTTTACCATATGTCAATTGTTTTTTTTAGTTAAATTTAAACTACACTAATCCAAGAAGCAATCTTTTATGAACTACAAGAAATGAAAAAGAGAGACGCGGAATATTCCTCCGAGTATAACCAAATATTCAAAGATAAAATAGGGAAATTTTCCAACCCCATTCATGAAGACCACCAGCAGGAATGGTTCATTGAAGGAATTTTACCATTAGATCAGATTCCACTAACCTAGTAGTGTATAACTACATTAGGGGAATCCATAGAACAAGCCTTGAAAATTAAGGTGATGGTGGGATGTCCTGGAAACTGTCGGGTAATAAGACCACTTGATGACTATAATATTATGCAACTATAAGGCCAAATTTTCACCTTGACTAATAAGATTCAAGAATTGACCATTCCTAGAGTAGATCACCCTCAAGTTTGGTGTACTAGTTGATATAATGAGGGGATTGCAGTGACATAATGTCCCATACTGAGGGGTGCAGGAGACCCTCTACAATCAATAACACCTCCACCAATAGGACCCTCTAGAGGAGTTGTGTAAGTCGCTACCAAAACACCATTCCATGGCCTTGTGCATTACCATGTCTTCCAAAACCATCAGGGTAATCAGAATAATGACTACTGTGAAATATTCCAAAGCCATGGGCATCCCCCTCGACATTTCCCAATCCTACAAAAATACACCCCTATCCTGAACATAGTCTATTGTGAGTTCTACAGGTCCCCTACTCACACCACCAAACAATTTCATGCCCTGGATGCTCTTGCAGGAATACTAGATTGGTCCACATTTAGGGTTGACAAAGATCTTCAAGGATTTGGAGGAGGACATAAACGTGGTGGAGGGTTAAGTGGTATATGAAATGGTGGAAGAGGGCCAACTCAGTGTTATAATTTTGAGGAGGACATATCACTAGAGATTTTCCTCTTCCGAGACATCCTTGGTGTGCCCACTGTTGGAGAAACACCCATTCCACCAAGGATTTCCATGAATTGATCGTGAAGTGGGAGAATCATGCCAGACAATGAGTCACCAATTTGATAAATTAGAGCTCCAACCTGGCATGGAAGAAAAAGCACCCAATATTAATATTATTACTAGAGGAGGAACAAGGGTTGGTGTCGATGTTGATAGCTCAACTCAAAGCAATATTTGTAAGCCAGTACCAAAAGATGTTACATATGAACCCCTTTTGGAAAAAAAATTCTTTAATTACGTTGTTGAGACATTTTGATGGGTTTTTGATCCCGCAATACAAATACCTGCAGACCCAAGTTGTGATCCCCACTCTAATCTGACAAAAAATTGTGTGGCTCAGAAATATCCTCTAGTGAGACCCCATCTGAATATAGAATTTTGGTTCCACTTACTTTATGATATTTTGGATGATGAACAACTCACTAAGGAGTTACATAACAAGCTCAAGGGGATTTTAGAGATTGAAATGAACCCAGAAGAGTTGATTGTTTTTCATATTCCCAAAAGGCATACAAGTAGAATACAAAGAAGGAAGCAAAGATATGGATGGGTATTTAAACTAAATACTCACATAACCGGCTACAAAATTAGAGATGTTATGCTATATATGGGGTATGGCATCAACTTATTACTGAAGAAAACTTGAGAAGCCATGGGTAAGACCAATCTCATATATTTTCCCATTTAGTTGCGGATGGTCAATCGATATTGTATCTATCATATTGGGAGGCTACAAAATGTTTAAGTGGACTTATATGGAGTCATACAATGACTGAATTCGAGTTTATAGAAATCATGGGGGAGAAATACCCATGCCTAGATTTACTAGGCATTGATTGGGCTTATGAGAATTTTGTTGTTATCGACCTTAAGAAAGAAATCATGACCTTTGAAGCAGATGGTATGAAAGTAACCCAACCACTATATCTGTACCAAGGTCCTTGCTATATAGATCTAGTAGGGATGGATATGGAAGAGGATAACCTGGATCATCTCTACACTCTAACTGTAGGAAAGCATGCTGATTACATAAACCCAACTGTAGATGGCTCAGTAAGTTGGCACAATATTCATCCTGTAGTGGAGGATTTAGAGGTAGCATTTGAAAAATGAAAACAGGGAAGATATGATAACTTCTTAAGATGTTGCATGACTATTAAATATTCCTGGTGGATTGGATCAGAGGTTAGAGAAAACTATGTGTACGATGGCACTTCATATTTGGCTATCTTTCTTATCGAGTTAGAGGATAAAGTCACTCTAGAGAAAATAATTCATATACTTTATGTGGCATTAAGATCCTCTTCAACTATATGGTGAACCACCCACAAGGATAACTTATCTTCCTGGGATGAAGCAAAGTGTTCTATCCAACATCGCTTTATTCCCCCTTCGCACCTTACTTCGTTGAATCCAAAACAATCATATTTGGAATTATATGATAGGATTTTGGATCTGAAGGAGCATGTTGTGCATTGTATTTGGGTAGGGGAAGTTGCACAACTTCCTTCTCAATTATGGGTGCATCAATTTATTCATTCCTTGGGACAAATTCCAACTTCTTGGTATATACATGAGGAAGCTCAATGCCAAACTGGATGCTGGGAAATCCTTCAACGAAAGTTATGTCAAGACTTCTTATTCTCATTTGTGCTCGACACTATTCTTGCACAACCAGGCGAAGAAAACTTGGACCATCCTATATAATTCACTATTGGAAAAATTTCCCAACCTGAACGTAACTACACCACAACCAAAAAGGAAGGTTTGGCTATGGTCTATATTTTACAAAATTTTATGCATTATTTTCTTGGAATTCTTTTTAAGTTTTTTACTGACCATTCTACTTTGAAGTATTTGGTGAATAAATATGTGTTACAAGGTCACATTTGTAGGTGGTTTCTATTGTTTCAGGAGTTCTATTTTGAGGTCCTTGTTAAGCCTAGAAAGTTTAATGTCATGCCAAATTAGTTGTCTCACCTAGAATCCAAAGAAAGTTGTAGATGACCACCTCCCAGATGAAAACATATTCCATATTGAGGCCATTCTTGATTATTTGTTAGATATTTCCCTATTCTTGACTACTCGTACTATGCAGGGAGGATATTCCACGACCCAAAAGAGGCACCTCATGGTTTACACAACAGACTATCAATTGATCGTAGGCCAAATCTACAAATTGGGATTGGATAATATCTTGGAGAGTTGTTTGTTAGACCATGAAAGACCTGATATTCTATGGTAATGTCATAGTAGATTTGTGGGAGGACACGTTGGTGGAAAGGAAACCACTAAAAATATCTGACAGGTAGGACTATGGTGGCCTACACTATTTAAATATGATGAGGAATATGCTCAAGCCTACGATGTATGCCCAAGAGTGGGAAAACCATCACACCACGATGAGTTTCCTCTACACCCTATTCGTGCACTACAATAATTTGAAAAATGGTATTTTGATTTCATCGGTCCGATAAATCCCCCATCTAAGCATTAAAATTCCTGATACATAATTACCACAATTGACTACTTGAATCATTGGGCTAAAGAAGAGGTTGTTCGAGATTTTTCTATGGACACTTCAACACAATTTATTTTTGAGAATGTTATTGTCAAGTTTGGTTTTCCTCAGAGCTTGACCAGTGACCAAGGATCCCACTTTCTCAACAAAACTATAACGACCCTTACTAGATAATTTTTTATTCAACATCATAAGATAAGTCCCTACCCTCTGGAGGATAACAAAATAGTGGGATCATTTAATAAAATGTTGGATATGGGGATAACTAAGGTTTTTTTCACAAATCAAGATCACTGGGATGAGCAGATTCCATATGTGTTATGCGCGTATAGGACTACCTCAAAAGGATTGAACATGTATACCCTATTTCAACTACTATATGGATAAGAAGAAGTTGTTCTAGTTGAGTTTCTCACCCCAAGTCTATTCATTGCACAATTTGCGAAGATGACTAAAGATGAATCCATTACTGCGTGGGTGGAGGAACTGCTGGAACTTGAGAAAGTTAGGTTCTTAGTATATTTTCATCAAAATGTGGAGAAATCCTTGGAAAACGCATGGCACGATCGACATATAAAGCATAAAACATGTGTGCAAGGTGACTTCATGCTTTTATATGACAAGTATCAAAAACATTCGTGAAAGCTCGAAATGCATTGGCTTGGTCCTTTTATAGTTGCAACAATTCGTGAATCTGGAGCTATGAAATTTGTGCAACTCCATGGAATTCTTTGACCTAGTTGTGTGAATGGCGCACACCTAAATCCATACGTAGATGTTGCATAATATTAGTTTTTTTACACTCCTAGTTCTAAGAGTGTGTTAGTAAGTAGGATTTTAATTTTTGTATCTATTTTATTTTCTTTCAATAAATTGTCACATGTTTTGTGTTTACATCTCTTAGTGCTTCATTTTCTTGTCCAATTTATCCATCCTCGATATTCACTTTGTGGTCCGAGAGGTTGCACTCGCATCATATCATACTTAATGTTGTTGAAATTTAAATTATATGCCCTTATGTCATCACGTGGGTCGTTAAAATCCGTTAGTACATTTTTACCCATCATTATGTCTATTCTTGTCATAATAAATTGAATATTAACAATTGTCTATCCTTTTTCTAGTTAATTGTACTCCTTCTCATTACTTTCCCAGATTGATTTACTATTTTGTTACCAAATTTTTGGTTATGCATTTAATTTTCCAATTCACTTCATGGATTTTTCCACATTTGAGGGGTTGAGTCGATGTTAATACCCTCTCTTGTCACCTTGTAATATTCAATGCGTGGTCATCGCGTCAGCCTCCAATTTTTTATTATAAGCACATATTTGGTTGAAGAATCAATATTCTTGTAGTTTCATCATGATAATTCTATACTCAGTTTTTACGCTTAGTGAGAAATTTGTGAATTTGTGTACATAGCCTCGTCTCCTTGTTCACTTTCTCTACCACCAAAATTATGTTAGCATGCTTCACACCTCTAGTCAGGGATCTGTCCCCAAATCCACTGCTCCACTTACAATTTTTGTTTTGGCCGAATTCATCCACCCGGAGATCAAATTTTTAGATGATATCCATGGAAAGGTAGAACAAACATGACCGATGGACACAAACGTCACTAATGCTTCCCAGTACCCATCCATGGAAATTCATTATATATTCCAAGACTACACCAACTTACCAAATGATTATTTCTAGTGGAAATGGAAGCAATCATTCCTTCCCCTGCATGACAACACACTCATGAATCTATGGGACTCACCAGTGTTTGGAACCACTGATCAAGTTCCCAAATGCACTAAATTCATAATCAATTGATTCCATAACGAAACCATTTGGATGGACAAGGAATACCCCATACATGTGGAACACATCCACACATTGACAAGCTTGTCCATGATAGGTCAAAACGTATCAAATGACTTCTAGTGGTCCAAGAAGCATGGCAGGAAAAAGGGTATGCTCAGAGTCTATGAGCTCTATGGAACTTGTTAGGGAGGTCACGGTTCTCTGACAGAGACCATTAGTGATCCACATGTCCATTTTTGTTTCTACCTCATCGCTATAAAGGTAATGAAAAACTTACATGGAACGAGTGTGAATTGGATTCCATAGAGATGGCTAAATTCGCCAAGAACGATGCACCAATGAACTAGTCCAGTATCTTCTCCAAGAGATTTTGCAAGACTATTTAGAAATCCATGACAGGACCACTTATTTCATTTACAACTATCTACTTGTCTCTTTTTCTATGTGGAAACAGAATCCTCCCCACAGCCAAAGACTTTCTCATGGTTCAAATCCTCAAATTGCCAAGTTATTCAATTCTTGGCATGCTCACAATTTGGTTAGAAATGCTAACAAGAAAAACGTTGTCTTTGCACAGTGGCATAGTGAGATGGTCAAAAAAAATTAGAGGCTCAGGATTCCACAAGATATCCTCAACAAATAGACCCACCGCATTTGGCTTGGTATGAATCATGCCCATACTTTTATGTGGTCATTGGGTGTTTCTCTAGCGTTGTTTCATATGACTCCTCTGTCGTTTTATATGGATGCAGTGGTGTTTGAAAAGTAGGTGAATGGGTGGCTATGGTTCCTAAGGGAAGAGACACCGATAGGTGTTTCTTACATCACATCGGTCATTTCACAAAGGTATTCCCCAACAAAATCATCAGGTGGAAGACCTAGTGGGAGCAAGTGAACTGACGAGGTCAAACAAGAATAATGGGACACGTCACTGGGTAACACATTTCATATACCATTTTCCTCCATTCCTAGTGAGGCCCAAATCTCAGGTAAGACGTTTCGGGAGGTACTGACCTATGTCTTTCCAAAAAAAATGTTTCATACCAAGTCCCCCTCCCAAACCACTTTGTAATCTCTCATTATTGAGGCCACCCTACTTTTCTCCATTCCACCGCAAGTAGACACCACTCCATCATGGTTTCAAACTAAAACTCCCACTTCCTTTACTTCACCATCCACACCCATTTTAATCCATATTATTGATGACCCTCCAATCCAACCCCAATATACTACTGTCATTGAAGAGGCCACCAACCCACATAATGGTGGGACCATCAATGGTTTGACCATGCCTCCATCCTCCCCAGTCCATACCCAATATTGTATCATATTTCCTGAATATTATACCAATCCTACCACAATTATAGGTACACCCACTCCATCCCCACCCACTTCTCCTCATATCTTGGAGGTTCAAGTCTCCTTGGACACAACCCTAGAAATGATCTTTCGTTTATAGCTAGAGATAGGACCTGAGACGCAAGGTATGATGAATGAGAACCCTTCAAAATACCAGTATAAACTGGAGCATGAGTTGATGTATTCCTAGTATGACACTTAGTCGGTGCACAACACAACCTTCGTCAAAGAAAAAGTGGCACTAATGCTACAGGACCCACAATAGTGTAGGTCCATCCTAGAGCTCTTCTTGGAATAGACAATGGTGATTTCTACACTTACACCAAAAGTACATGATCAAGTTTTTCACAGCTTCAAATCCCACTCACCCACCCTAGAGGGTGTTGGTACCTTGAGCTTCTCAGATCTCTCTATTGCAAGTGGCCATCCATTTGCTTCACGACCACCATTCCATATTTCTTCTACCTGTGGGGAAGTGTCCACCCTACCTACACCCCATATTTTTTCATCAAATTAGGGATTCCACCAATCATCTAGAGCAGACAATCACTATAGTTGAGAAAAATAATCAAGAGCTCACACATCACATAGAACAATTGGAAGAGATTGTTCAAACCACTACTATGATTGTGGCACTTGAGTAGAGATTACAGGTACATGGTGAGTCTATTGTAGAGGATGTTTCCAAAAAATGTATACAGGTATGGCCTACTCTTTGACGGATGCCACTTGATATCCCAGAGGAAGTTGGCCCAGTGGCACCTGTGGATAGGGTCATCCTTGTCATAGATGTAAAGACATAAGTGGGTGACATAATTGAATATCTAGAGCACTGGTTGCATGTCATCTGGCTTAAGGAAAAGGAGAAACCTGAAGATCTCCAGAATCTTGAACATGTAGTCGAAGAGGGCACCAATGTTAATTTTACGCTTCATGCTAGGACCGAGGAGTGTCGTCGACTCTTTGACATGGTCATGAACTAGTTTGGCTTGTTGGACCAACACAATAAGCCTGTCAAAGAGCTATAAATGTTTCTTAAATAGGTGAATGAAGAAGCCCGAGCCATTGCTAACCCTATAGAGAAATTGACTAAATTTGTTTAAATCCAAGCTAAGGATGACCGAATGGATTTTATGTATGAATTTAACAGATCTACGAAGAAAACACTCTGATAGTTCAAGCCTACAGTTCAAGTGGAGTACATTTCACTTCAGTAGCTGGACTCTCTAGCTGAAACAAACTGGAATTCTCTATTGGCTACCAAGCCCGAGGTACATGAAATCAACATAGCGCTAGAATTTCTTTTGGGCACCACTATTTTAGCAAGGAAATGACAAGATAGGGTTGCACACTATGAAAATTTCCATGCACAAGACCTTGCCATTATTCTGGAGTTGGGCCCTTATTTTGAAGGTGACCACAACAAGACAGCAGAAGGTTGACTCGTGATGAGTCAAGGATTGTGGTTGGGGCTTGTTGGGCCCTTTGTTTTGAAGAACCAGATTTGTGGAAGTCATAGAGTTTTGAAGAACCCCATAGCACATCAACATTAGATACAAGTGTTATAAGTCCAACGAACAATAAGCCAACAAGGAAAAAGAGTGATGCGCCATATGAAGGAGTAGTGGAAATATCTAGAATGTTTGAGTGCATGCCAAAAGGACACAAAATCAAGAAATTGTAACAATAGAATAAAGAATCCAATAATCCCCACGTAAAATTTATAAAGCATGGAGTTATGTAATGGGTTGGGGTTCTGTTCTAAGTTTTTGTTCCAACTTCTCATTAGTTATGTTATTGTTGTTCTGGTTTTGGTTTCTGTTATTATTGAGAATTACTGAATAGAATTGCAACTGTATAGAGTTTGAGAGTCAAGATTGTATGCCTCAATGTCGATTCATTTGTATAAGTCTTGACAGAAAGGAATGTATTCCATGTATGATTAGTTTCGATACGATAATATATGTTGGATTATTTGGGCACCCAAAAATTTGTCAAGATATGGATGAATGCATCATTTATTTCCCGTGCAATCTTTGTTGTCCTACATAATTTCTAATTGTGTTAATGTTTAAGCAATCTTATTGATGTATGTGTTTACTTTAATGTTGTGCATCATGGACTATTCAATGATTTTACTGGTCTAATCATTTTAATGTTACATCATCTTTACCTTTAAGTATGGAATTGTATGGTGATGCATTGGATTTGATGGTGTCTCTTATTTAACTTGCTCTATCACACAAGTCTCGGTTGTGCTTCGAGTGAGACGTCCTTCCCTTGCAAAAGGTTTATTATGCCATCACTACTAGAATACATCAAAGCATTTGTTGGTAACCTCTAAGAACCTTGGTCTCCAATTTCACACCAAGACTAAAATGTGCAAATAAACAAGATGAATTCTCAAAAATTTTAGAAGGATTTATTTTACTTTAAGAATAATTAATGTATACCAATGGTCTTTGTAAGAGTAGATATATACCATTATATGATTTTAATAATTTTGAATAAAAGAATGCAAGAAGAAATTTTGTATAAGCAGGTTATCAAATTTTATCAATTTATCAACAATTTCCATAGAATTATATAATTGTTGAGAAAATATAGATCAACTAACATATATATCAATCATAAGAGGTAAATGAAAAACATGTAAGAAAAAATTATCATTGTTTTTAATCACTTTTGTTTACTCATTTCATGAAATCATAGAAATAATCATTCATAAAATAGCAAGTATTAGACTTGATATATAAAAATAAAAATATCAGAGGATTTATAATAATTGGAAAATAAAAGACTGATCAACATCAAACAGTAATGCCAATGTTAAAAAATATTCTTTAATCCAACAAAAAATATCAACTTTGTTTTTCAAGACTAAACTTAAATTTTATGAGAACAACAAACTCTAATTTAAAACAAGAAAATTTCCAAGAGCTAGATGTGATAAAGGATATTGTTATAAAAATACCAAATCTACTTCAATAACCTGATCTATGGTCTTGATCCGGATTATTTTCGGCATGAAATGAGATCGGAGATATAATAAAGAAATGCACAAAGATATTGCAGATATTCAATAATATAACAAAAATGTATCAGAGATGAAACCATAAACACAGATATATAGTAATACACGATTTCTATTAATGAAATAAATGTACATAGACTGTAAAATACAGAGTGAAAGACTCGATAGAATGGTGACAACTTATCTCTGAGAAGAGATGTGACGGCTACTCGCATTCACAAAAAGATGATTACAATGAGGCTCTGAAGGAATTTTTACAATAAGTAGGAATTCCAAACACCCTAGACATCCAAAAATATAACCCTAGGTGATGAAGAGCCAAAAGTCATGTGGGCCCTGTTTGGGTAAGTGAGTACATCAAATTCCCGGGGTCATAACTTTTGCATACGATCTCCATTTTAGGCGTGTGATAGCTCATTGGAAAGGTATCATTGAGGAGATTCATTTTGGGGGCTCAATAATGCCTTCATATATCATTTAGAACCTTGATCTAAAAAAACATTCATTTGGGCCCTCAAAATGGCCCCGAAAGTTAAAACCTGCTAAAAATAGTAAATTGCCAAAATTGCTAGAAAACTATTTTGAGCCAGTTAGAAAAGGTGGGTGGCCACCGATATCGACCTAGATCAATCCTCCCTCCTTATGAAGAAATGGTCTCCATTTATTTGAGTTCTCAGGGGAGAGGGAAAAGTGTTTGCTGAATCTGCATCTTGGTGAGTTGCTTGCCTTGCTGGAGACGTCGCACTGCTCAGTTTGTGGAAGTCTGTCACGAACCTGTTGAGGCTGAGTTTGTTCAAAAAGTTAGGATACATGAGAGGATGGTGTGTAGAAGGAATATTTGCACTTTGCTGCAACATTTTTGACCTACTTCTATTGGATAGAAGCTTCTTGGGGCGAAGCTGTAGTGGTTGCAGTGTCCTTTTGTTCCCCTTTTGAACAAATTGTGAAGAAGCTAAATTTTGCAGTATGAGATACTACCTTACGACACTTTTTAGGTGGAATAGTAGTCGAAAGTACCTATGGTATTCTATAGAGATGACCCCCTAGAGAAATAATGACACTGCGGGGTCAAGACTCATAAACAACATGGCGCTTCCACATATATGGTTGGCCCAAGAGAACATCACAGACATCTAGTGGGGAAACATCACATAATACCTCATCCTTGAAGGGTTGGATGCCATATGACAATCGACATTGTTGGTTGACACAAATATCTCATCCTTGGTGAAGCCACCCGATGTTTTATGGCTGCGGGTGTGGTGTTGTTGACAATTCCAACAATAAATGATTTTCTGGCTTTCGCTATCAACAATAAAATGGTGGTGTTGTGGTGAGATGAGGTTTTTCTGGCTTTCGCTATCTACAATAAAATGCAGCGGGGTCCCCTTCACCCACATATGTGAATGAAAAAGGTTCTCCCCCTCTTCAGGATCTGTTGGTTCTTCTGGTTGAATTGTTACAGTTGTGAAAATAGCAGTGGGGTCTGCGTCAATGATCCGTCCTTTACCAGTATTTTCAGAATCAGATTCTGAATCAGGGTTCAGCTCCTTGTCTTTGATCTTGGCCACCAATGACTATTTTGAGTGACATTCATCGGTGTTTTTCTAGGGGCTTTTGTGGAAATCACACCATTTTCTAGTGTCCTTCTTTGTCTTCCCATGACCCTTCTTTTCCTTTGTCTTGGATTGGTTTTTAGGAGATTGTTTGTTAGGGCTGTCTTTGTCATACTTTGGTTGTTGCAGATTTGTAGACCTGAATTCTTGTTTGTTCTGGTGCTTACATTTCTGTTCAATTTTAACAGCATATCGATAAGCAACACCAAGTGATGAGATGTCCAAAAAATCCATTTAATTCTAGATGTATCTATGTAGAGCCCCACAATATTTCAAAATCAAATGTCGCTAAGAGTCTTTGATACCCAGATTGGTGCAGAAGGTATGGAAGGTATTGGTGAACTCCAGAACTACTTGGCCCCTCTCTTGCCACAGTGTGGTCCATCTCATGTACTGGTCCTCATAATTTCCAACAGGGTAATACTGTTCCTTTACCGCATCCACACAAAATTCCCAAGTGGGATCGGCCCCATATATTCTAGACTCCTCTATGGAACTTTGCTCCCAGTAAATTTCCCACCAATGTTTGACATGAGGGAGATATTTAAGGAGTGTGAAGGTGATATTTTATTTGTCGGAAAATTTGTGAACAGAGAAATAACCTTCTAGCAGAGTTAATCATTTTTCTAGGGCCTCTGCATCTATCTGTCCTTCAAATACAGGAATACCAAAATTAACTTGTACCTTGAAAGGTGAGGTGCCTCCAAAGTGGTTGCTTAATGAAGATGCACATGATGCTATCGACAGGCATTTAAGGATGTGGGAAAAATTCTTCATCATTTCGTCCCTCTATCGCGTGAGAGCTTGCTCAAGCAACAGATTGATAGGATCATCTGCTTCGTCATTTTTCTTTTCTTCCTCCATTGAGAGTTTCTTGGGTGTGTGAGAGAGATTGTCTTCAAGAGAGACAAGATTGAGACCCAACTTTCTATAATCGGACCTCATCGGGGACATGCACTGAAAAAATGATCAAGATCAGCCTGCTCTGATACCACTAATCTAGATTATTTTTGGCACGAAATGAGATCGGAGATATAATAAAGAAATGCACAGAGATATCGCATATATTCAATAATATAACAGAAATGTATTAGATATGAAACCATAAACATAGATATATAGTAATACACGATTTCTATTAATGAAATGAATGTACAGAGACTATAAAATATAGAGTGAAAGACTCGATAGAATGGTGGCAGCTTATCTCTAAGAAGAGATGTGACGGCTACTCGCATTCACAAGAAGATAATTACAATGAGGCTCTAAAGGCCTTTTTACAATAAGAAGGAATTCCAAAAACCATAGACATCCAAAAACCTAACCCTAGGAGATGAAGTGCCAAAAGTCATGTGGGCCCCTTTTGGGTAAGTGAGTACATCAACTTCCCGGGGTCGTAACTTTTGTATACGATCCCCATTTTAGGAGTGTGATATATCGTTGGAAAGGTATCATCGAGGAGATTCATTTTGGGGGATCAATCATTCCTTTGGATATCATTGAAAACCTCTATCTAAAAAACCCTTCATTTGGGCCCTCAAAATGGCCTCGAAAGTTAAAACCTGCTAAAAATAGTAAATTGTCAAAATTGCCAGAAAACTATTTTGAGCCAGTCAGAAAAGGTGGGTGGCCATTGATATCCACCTGGATCAGGTCTCTAGTGTAGAGAGAACTTAAAAGTTTTAGACAAGAAGAATATGTCTGTTGACTCCCAAAATTCCTCCCCTAGTTCATTGAAAACTTAACTATTTATAATTCGAGTGCATTAGCTAACTATCCTAATATCACTCGATATATTTATTACAATTTATTTATTTATTCAAAATCTCAATTTGATATCTGAGAAAATGATGTAGGAACCCTTCCCTCCTAGGGGTTGCGTAATCTCCTGGTCAAGGATCTTCAAATGCTTGAGCCGAATTAGCTCTTCGAGCCTCTGCTAGACCCATATTTTAATTTCACACAGGTCCCTTGTTGTTACCCATGTAGGTTCGATCCACCTACACAACCTCTTCCAGGTTCTTCTGGTAACTTTTAAAATGACAAGCACTAGCTCCTCTACTAGGCTCCTCTTTTCCTTATGACCATGACTAGAACCTCAGGCTAGCCCCCTTCTCGACTTCGGGCTTTGACAAGTTCTCATGCCTACACACTCCAATTCCCTCAAAGTGACCTTTCTCTGGAGTAGGTATCCACTCTCCACATGTCCCTTCATTCATCAATGACTCCTATTGACTCCGGCCTTCAGTACTTTTGGCTTCTCTACTCCTGCTTTCCTCCATAATACCATTCTCTCGAAGCACACAGATCTCCATCGCGTGTCCTTCCTATGTACCGACAGATTAGATTTACTTCATGACTTCGCGACTTCAGTGATCCCGTTTGTTGTGCACCTTCAAACCTTTGAATCACATGAAGTGATGAAGGATTCAAAGACTATCCCCCATTCAACTTATCCACATCCCACGGTCTGGAAAGATCCTGATTCCTATGAATATATCTCACTCGTTGATTAGGAAATTTTCAGTGGGCTCCTCCCTACTGAAGAATTTCCTTCCGCTATCTCTTTTGAGCTAGTTCCTCCCTGAAAATTTGATCTCCTTAGAATTCTTCCTTGACACGTCCTTGACACTTCCTCGACACTTAGCCAAAGTTTACCCTAGGCACATTTTGCAACATTCTTCTTTTACCTAACCCTTTTGATGGGTGATTGTGTACACCTTGCAACAATTCTTCCACGACTCAATTGTTCCTCTTAAAGAGTGTGACTTTGAGCATGTTTCTGCCTGCACACACCTTGAGTGACTCTTTTTCACTCTTTGCAAATAAATTCACACTATCCCTCCTAAGATTTTGAGTCAAAACAAACTCTATCAACACACTCCTTGGGATGCTATGCACTCCTTGCATATAAAGCTCCATGTTATCTCTTCTAAACTTCTGAGTTGAACTAGACTCTGTCTATGCACACCTTGTGGACACTATTCACTCCTTGCAATAGCTCGAAGAAGATAAAGAATTGAAACTTATCTAATTCTCATAGATTCATACATTCAACCATGTAAAACATCCATAACATAAGAACAAGTAATAATAGAGAATTTCAATTAAATAGAAAGCCTACCATTCATTTAGATAGACACAGTAACAACAACACCAAACATTTGGAACAATGATTCTTTGTTATATTCATTCAAATGATATTTACATGGGATCATACAACTCAATAATCTTCAACAAGCTTCAACTAGAATAATCTTGGGCAACTACTTCCAAATAACTCTCAGCAGTTTTCAATAATAACCTTCAACAACCTCATTTGGGGCAACGATACATATATTTATACAAGAGGGATCAAATAGCTTTCCCTCTGACTACCTTAGTGTTATCCTATCAAATTAAAAGATTTCAACTACTAAGTCTTATTACAATAAATGATTGGTATAGACAGATAAGAGTGAATGCTTCAGATCTTTACTATTATTAACTACATTAAAGAAAATATAATCTTCATTCATCTCACATGATGGTTCAACCTCTTAACATTTAAGAACTTCTTTAATTTCAAGATTTTCAATATATTTCGTGACATGCCATATTTAAAATCAAAATCACTTCAAAAATGCATGCTAGGGCGTTGATTTGTCCTCCACTTGTGCTTTGATGATGATGCTCCTTCATTAGAAAAATCCTTAAAGTGGAGATAAGATTATGTTTTGTTGTTGTGGAATAACCATTTCTTGACATCCGATTGAACTATATCATTGATTTAGGATTTGTAGAGTAAATCAACTGGAGTTACGAGAAACACACCATATGAGGATGAAGACCCATATTGTTGACTTTATGTTATCTTCCTGCACATATGGTATCGAACAAGCAATTACAAAAATCTTGTAGATTTGGTAAACAAAAACAAATAGAGTCAATTTCAATTGCTAAATTTAGGATATAAAAATACAAACATCAATACCTTATGATTTTATTATCATTTCCATGTTGGATATTGGGTAGAGGTGAAGGAATATGGGTAATCAAAATCTTAGGAAAAACAAACAAAAGATAGGCATATTGATCGGAAAAAACTATATGGAATTTTGTTAGAACTCATAAATATGTTCTTCCTATGTTCTACAACTATGATTCTTATTCTTGTTTATCTTCCTCATAGGTTTTTCCATCAGGATATTCAATTGCATATTTTAGTTCGTTTGCTTGATTATTTTTAACTGTTTGAGCCAGTTGTGTGCATATTTCACTAGCAAATCATTCTCCTTTCTCAGTTGTCCATTTTCATCTTGAATATTTCTACTATGAAGTTTTATGGATTCCTTTTCAAATTTAATAACTTTCTCAAGAGTCTTCAATTCTTACATTCCATTTTTTAACCTTGTGACCAGATCTTCCCTATTCCTCAAGAGACAGGTCATCATGAAATTCGACAGAGTGAGAAAAACATCTTTTGGCAGTAAGGGATGTCCTGCTTCAAAATTTATGTTTACTAGTATATCTTTGTTCTCACATTCTTTGGCTATAGAAAAATCGTCTCTACTAATGTTGATATCTGGTGAAACTTGTTGATAATTTAAGAATGGAGATTATTCATCTACCTTTTCCTTGTTCTCAATGTATTCGTATAACATTTTTCGAGAAGTATCTAATTCTAGAGAGGGTTTAAGGTTTGATTTTGACATCTAAACCTTACATTTCTTTTCTATCTTGCTACAGGTTGATTTCATTTTTCTTTGATCTTCTGAATTTTTTTTAGCCATAGATCGTGTCATCCTTGTTTGGGGTACCCATTTTGTAGTTGTTTTTCCCTACAAATTATTATTTTCTTATTTGTCTTTTTTCAACCATGAAATATTACTAACTTCTTACACTTCCTCTATATCATCCATTGTGGGATTTGATATATCAGTATTTTTAATCCTTGTAGTAACCTAAAATGGATTATCTGTAGAAAACTATGTAATCTCCTTCTTTTCAAAACCATTTTGAATAAGAAATTTTTTCCATTAAAATCCATTCTTTTGAAATTCACTCTTAACAATTATTTGGATGAGACCATGATGGTATAGATATTTGTCAACATTTATTTTCTGTTTTTGAACAGTTTTGGACATTTTACTCAAATATTTGAGTAGATAGTGAGGTATATTCAATTTCCTATCCCCTTTAAGATGCAGTGATCCAGGAGGATCCGAGGGACGCTCACATAGGTCCAGTGGGATCTATAATTCACATAGAGGTCTGAGGGGATCCATAGATGCCTAAAATTCTACTATATCAAATCATCCCGAAAATGGAATCATTGTGTAGATTCCATTGTCATCTTTCCAACGACGCAAACGACAAGTCAAACAAAGTTTGTATGAAAAAGTTATAATCGATCAAAGTTTGGGTCAAAGTTAAAGGTCAAAGGGGTAAAAATACATATGTCATGTCTGTACAGTGACATGTGGTACAACCATATAGACAATGTAGCCACACCCCAAGGTTCCACATCGATTGTTTGTACAGTCATTGGGCAACTGAGTCGGCATCTGGTGGATGAGTTACAAGTTGAAAAATGGACCAATGGTTTGTTGAAACATGGCATTAGATAGCCAATAAGAGGCTTCCACATGGCATCTCCTCATTGGCCAATATTGGTTTATGTTGTGTGAAATTTTGGGAGTCAACATGGGTCAAACTAGTGACCTCCCAAGGTCTTTGCATACCCATCACAACCATCACGCCATGAGTTGGTACTTAACATGTATATGACATATATACATGTATGTGTGTGTGTGTTAAATTCCATTTGGGGGGAAAAGGGGTCAAGCAATGGCCCCCATCCCATGGTCATACACTATACCATACGACCATACTATATTATGTGGGGGATCTAACATTATATCTACGTGAGAGTTGTTATTCCATATATATATATATATATATAGTTTATAACTATATACTATATATCTAAAATATTTAACCATATATATAAATACAAACCCATGAATATGTTTTGGAAGTGGAATGAACCTTCGACCTTTGCTATATTAGCATATGGTTTTAACCACTAAGCCAATGCCCCCACATTTAGTGGGATTCTCGTCTAATTTAGTAATCAAATGCAGCTAATTCAAGTGGGGGGTTAGGACTATGGCCTATTTAATGGGAACGAGTCCATGTGTGCACACAACCCAAGATATCACTGATCCTGAGGAAAGGAATACATGGATTTTGAGACAAGGAATTATTTTTGAGATTGTACATATGCATTGAAGTGCATGTAAAGTACAAGCTTAGTTTGTGTTGCACCATAGAGCGTGTTGAATGGTACCTTGACATAATTTCAAGTATTTTATATCAATTATACATGATTTTTCACAAGGATCACGAATATGAGATCTAGTTTGTGTTTGAGGTCATTTGTAAAACTTTTTTCTCAATTTCTCATTGATGAGCATTTAATGCATTGTTTTGCGTGGCAAAGAGCATGAAATTAAGATAGTTTAGAAATTGGTCAACTTTATAGTCAAAATTCTCAGAATTTCGAAAGGATTTCAATGGTGAAGTTATTTTATTTTTTTGAGTGATGGAATTTAACAGAATCCATTAAATTTTCATATGTGAGTAATTTTACATGTGATTTTGATACTTGAGATGGAGAAGGAAATTTTCATTGGATTGAATGGAACTTAAAGATGAAACAAAAGTACATAATTTGAGTTATTTTATTTTATGTTGTATCATCTCACCATCATAAAGAAAGATAATTTTAAATTTATGAGTTTTGGAGTAAAAAGCACATCATCATAATTTTGCAAACCACCCCAACACGATTAGTAAATTATTATGGATCAAGTTAGATACTACATGTGTATATATAAAGGAATAAGTGGTGTATAAGGATTTTATGATCAAGTGGTATTAGAGCCAGGTTGTCTGACCAAATTCTTTGAGAGAAGTGGTGTTAGAGCTATTTTTGGCGTGTGTTGCAAGTTGTTGATGTGACATGAGATCCAAGAGTTCAGTTGATGAAGATTTCAAAGACTCTTATCAGGAAACAAGATTATTAAATATATTATGAAATTGAGGATCCAAAATAACATCAATCGACAAATCTAGATGGAGAATTCTGACTATTATATCATGAATATTTCCACATGAGTATTTTTCATGAATTAGAGATAAAATTGCATATGACACCATCAATAAGTAAAGTTGGACAAGAAGAGAATGAGATAGTATCTCTGGCACTATCTCCCTCAAAGAACATGATAAATAAAGAAGACTCTTCATATTCTCATCAATATGTAGAATGCTCAAGGGTAGCTGAAGCAAAGAGAACCTCAGATGAAGAAAACCTATAGAAGAAATTGGCCTTACCTTCCAGTCTAGAGAAGAGTAACATGTGTAAGGAATCTCTAGGGAAAGATGTGCATGCTATAAGAGAAGGAGTGAATGATTTTTCTATTGGTGAATGGTCTATTTAGCCATGTGCTTCTTGTGGAACTAGAAACCATGATGTGGAGACGTGTCGAAGATAGTCTATGCAAGTAAATCCCTCCAAGAAGAAGGTTGATAATTTATCAAGATAGAGGAAAAGGAGGAATTATTAGAAGGGATCATGGAACAAGGTTCTCTTCTCTTATTGTGGTAAGACTTGACATCATATTGAGAAGTCTTGGACACTTTACCCACACTTATGTCTAAATAAGAACTTGAAGGATGTGAAGACACTTGTGAGAAGACAAACAACAACTCCAAATGAAGTCAATGGTCTTACTGAAAGGATTGGGAAAGAATACTTCTTGATGGATGGTCTTGGAAACATGATATATGAAGACATAGAAGAATGGTTCATGGAAAGTGTCTCATCTCACCACATGGCTGGTATGATATTAGTATTTTTGACTTTCTCAGAATTTGATAAATATTGCTTTGTGGGATCTGGAACCAACACCAGAAAATAAATAAGAGGGTATGGATATGTAACATTCTAGCTTGAGTCGGGAATATTTCTCGGAATCAAACATATGTTGTATGTTCCATACTTAAAGGTAAAATTTCTTCTCAGTTGCATCATTTGAGGATGATGGTTATGCAGTCACATTCCAGAATGGATGAGTACTTGTGTATTAAAGGGAAACTACTCAACACATGGAAATATTGCTTGGTATTTGTAATGAGAGGTTATACAAGATACTAGGAAGACCGATAGTTTGGTCTAATGGTTACCTAGATTTGACATCAAATTTTTCATTAGATTCAATGTCAGATTCAACATCAACGTCATAGACATTGTCAGAGGTCGGAAGTTGCAAGACTCCTCCTAGTACATTGGGGAGAATGAGTTCATAAGTAAAACATATTTAAAAGTTTGTAAATATGTATATTTGTAAATATAATATGCATATGTGTGAATCTCCTAAAGTCTATTAGAAGGATTGTAAGCCACTCATTGTAAATTATAAGAGTGAGAGAGACTCTGTAAATTTCTATATTGCCATCTTGTATGAGTGAGAGGAATTTTGTAAAGAAAGTTTCTATATTGCCACCTTAAATATGATGTAAAGAGTGAGAGCAATATCGTTGGATGTTTCTATATATCCACCTTACACTTTTTTTTATAGTGAGATGAATATCGTTAGATATTTCTAGATAGACACATATATACATATTGTTCTACAGTGAGAGGAATCTCATTGTAAATAGTGTAAAGCTTTTAGACAACAATATGGAAAATTATATTTTCTTGTAATCAACTAAAGGGATACACATGGATCGAATTGTCTAAGAAAAAATTATTTATTTTCAAGAACAAGAGGTGAAGGAATATAAGGATGAAGGAGAAGAGGGATGAAGGAAGTCGGAACATGTAGAATAGAGCAGAAAGATCATCGAGGTAATGAAAAAATTTCTAGAGCTGGTAAAGGAGAAACATTCCTATTCATAAATAAGAGGCATAAAGGTGCATGCTATAGGAATATTTAAATATTATGTCATTTTCATATGGTTGTATACCTTGAGCATAAGAAAATCAGGTAAAAATTTTAACAGTAAATGCATAATGTTTTTTCAAGGAAGGAATGATAATGGATAGAGTATTCACTTAGGGACTTCTACAGATACATCAAGAAGTAAAAGAATAGAGAGTCCAAATGGGAAAGGCATAGATAAACATTAAACTTGGTTTAATATTGGCCGAAATAGACTATCTTTAGTAGAAGGAGATGGAAGTGGATGTTGAAATACAAGATAAAGGTATTGCAGAGATTTAATGAACATGAATTTTGTTGTCAGGGAATCTATAAGCCAGAACCAGAGCTATTAGTTGCAGTGTCAAAGGCTGGAGTCAGAGCTATATTCCAAAGAAGTATAAAAAAGTACATTGATCTAGTACCTGAGATCAAAGACCCAAGATGAAGACTTATTTCAAAAAGAATCAACAAGATGGAAGAGTGAAGGATATTCCTCACTAAGTTACTCGATATGAATTTTTCAATAAGATGGAAGAGTGAGTTAGATTTATCATCACTAAGTTCTTGAGTATCTATACTTTTGCAGGTCCAAAATTTCTTCAGTGGAAAGGTGTGATCCAGGAGGATCTAAGAAACACTCACATAGGTCCAAGAGGATCCATAACTCTCACAGAGGTCCCAGGGGATCCATAAATGATTAAAATTATACCGTCTCAAATCATCTCGAAAATGACATCATTGCATAGATCTCATCGTCATATTTCCAATCGTGGAAACAATAAGTCAAACAAAGTTCGTATGAAAAAGTTATAAGATGTCAAAGTTTGGGTCAAAGTCAAAAGTCAAAGGGGTAAAAGGACACATGTCATGTTTGTACAGTGACAGGTGGAACAACCGTATAGGTGACATGAACATCCCCCAAGGTGCCATGGTGACTTATTGTACAGTTACTAGGCAACTAAGTTGGCATATGGTGGACAAGTTACAGGTTGAAAAATGGCCCAATGGTTCGTTGAAACATGGCATTGGATAGCCAATAAGAGGATGCCACATGGAAGCCCATCATTGGCCAATATTGGTTTATGTTGTGTAAAATTTTGGGAGTAAATGAGGGTCGAACCTATGACCACCCAAGGTCTTAGCAATATATATATATATATATATAGTTTGTTTGGGGGGTAAAAGGGGTCGAGAGCTATCCCCCAACCCCTGGTCATACACTATACCATACGACCATATTATAATCCACGAGGGTTTAACATTATGTTCAGACAAGAGTTTTTTTTTCTAGAGGAAAAAAGCATAAATTTTATTAAAATATATAAAATTTACATTCTGAAGAATGTATGTAGAGGCATGCTTTTAATCCTATAAATATTTCTTCCACAAATACTGGCAGAAATATAAAAAATGCAGCGTCCTAAAAAAATATACGTTTTAGTTGTTTTTTCTGTACAAAAAAGTATGAAACTAAAAACATGCTTCCAAAAAGTCTGCATCATAAAAATGTAGCTACTGAAAAAAAGTTCCGAAAATGACATGAGGAGACCCCTCCGAAATATTTTGATAATATATCATTTGTCCAATGGTTTGAATTCAAACAAGAAAATTCACAATCACAAGTAAAAGGGAGAATCATACTTAGACATTGGTCCTTGACTGACCCATTTGTTCTATAAAAGGCTTGTGCTAATGCTCAAATCCCTAACCATCCATGTACTCTATGACATACCATTTCCTAAGACCCATGAGAGCACCTTCTTTAGATAGGGAGTCTGTTGCGATGTTCCCTTTCCCCATAAACATGTTGGAACGACATATTTGTAAATAAATTTGCAATTACAAAGACTTCATCCAGGATTGAAGAAAGATTAATTTTATGACACATTTGAGTTTTTCGTGACCAATTGATGACCACCATTAATTCCCAAAATATTTGTAGGTGTTATATCCCTTTTTCCCTATAAAAAGTGAGCAGGATCTTTAAGTCCATTAGTTCCGCATAATTATTTGAACCATGTCCCAATCCCCACTTTAAGTTATAGAAATGAGACATGGAAAAATAAAGAACTCCCCCTGTAATGCTCTAATTTAATTTAAACTACCATTGATTTAGAACATCACAGTAAAATTTAAAAATTACTTATCTAGCAAATTCAATCTAATATTTCACTAAATAAAATTTACTAACAATTTAATTCAATTTAATTCAAAAGATTCATAACTCTAACCTGAACCTGATGTTGCCACTTGCTTCCTTAGCTTGAACCTGATGCTGCTCCTTAGGACACCCCAAAACCAACCTCACTGCCGACTAGTAACACCTAGCCCTAGGACATCAATGGATGTCCTAGCCCTCCGAGCCCAAAACCTCTGCAGCCCCCCGGTGCACTGTAACCACTGTTAATTTCAGTCTCCAATACTCCAAGCTCTCCTCTCGTAGAATGAATCCCCATCATCCTTCTCCACTTCACTTATTCCTCCTTCACCGCCCTTCCTCGATTAACTCCCCCCACCAAATACCTTATCCCTTTCTTAAATGCCTTATCCATTCATTCATTACTTATCCTTACGTATTGGTTACGTTATCCCTTGTGGGATACATAACCCCATTTGAACATTAAATTTTTTTATCCATCCCTTATTAATACTTTATTAATTAGTTAATTAATTAATAATCACATTAATCATTAACCCTATTGATTTAAGAGTTAATTATACTTAAATTAAGCATAGTCAAGAATAACTAATTAATAACCAATAATTAGTTAAGGTTATTTAATAAATAATTATAGTTTAGCCAAATTTTAGGATTATTTATTAAATTAATCATCTTAATAATTAAGGGTCATTACATACACCCACCCTTCAGGAAACTTCGTCCCGAAGTTAAGGTATCTTATGGTACAAGAACAAGAACATGGTTCACACATCCATAACAAGTAACCGACATTATTAGTAAGTAAGTCAAGGAAACTCATACATACTAGTGTATATGTACAAGAAATGTATGTGTAGCTAGTACATACAATTCTCGTACATGTACTAATAATCAAACTGTCATCCTTTAGTATTTT
>ML787120.1:264031-281725 GCA_009831015.1 Picea engelmannii
TACTGAAGACGGCTTCCACATCCTCACCATAGCTCTTATCCTGGGGTTCAATCCATAGATGAAGCGCTCTACTTGTCGTTGGTCACTATCCATATACGACACATATTTGACCAGTTCCATAAACTTGATCTCATATTCTTCTACCGTTTTGTTTCCCTGTATTAAGGCATGAAATGCCCCAACCTGTTGCTCCTCGTAGTATGCCGGTAGATATTTCCTCCTGAACCTTTCCTCGAAAATCTCCCAAGATACCGTGTCTGGGGTAAGGTGCAGTTGTCTTTCCAGGTTACCCCACCAGTTCAAGGCGCTATCCCTTAACTGAAAAATGGTGATCTTCACCTTTGAATTAGATGCATAGTCCCTTAAGGCAAAACACCTGGTCATGCCTTCTAACCATACCTCCGCGCGTTCACTGGCGCGACCTCCGGCAAACTCCGAAAGTTTGATATTTTGCAACTCTCGCATGATGTCTTCAGGTGGAGGTCCTCCCCCTGAATCCCTTGACGCTTCTGGATTACCCGTTCCAGACAGTGGGGGTTCCTCTTCAGTCCCTGCCAGTTGTCGCCCCTTTAAAGTCTCATTGATGGCTTCCAACAAGCGCAGTATGAGGGCGAGTTCGGGCGATGGTGGTGGTGGCACTGGCGGTGCTTGCGATGACGCTCCCTCGCCTCGACCTCCTTGAGTCCTGACCATCCTGTGTGTTCTGACCTGCATCAACCAAGTTGTCAGGGTGAGTTCCAGGATGTTTTAAATTGGTGCTACTGAACTTTAGAAATAGGGTTAGGCGTAAGTTTTCTTTACTTGTCTATAAACAGACATTACTCCATTAGGGGATTGGCTCAGTTAGGGTTAGGTTTAAGCATATAAGCTTCGTTTCTTCGCCCCTACGAAAACAACTATTGGTTTTCTGCCCTATATCTACGTTAGCCTTGCGCCTCTATGCTTACGCTCCTAGTGCATATGCCGCCTCGTTCCCGCTTATGCTAGTCTGAGCCCTTTTAGTTTATGCTTACAATTTGACTAAAAAATAACTTCCTTCCTTATGTTTATTAATTTTCACCGAGAGGCGTACACTTACTGACAATGGGCACAATCAATGATCTTTTAATCTTAATTAACCTAAAACCATTATCTGATGGTTATGTACTGAAGATGCTGGCATATTCTTAGTCATCCTCCAATATTAATGGGTTCGATTTATCATTCATAACTTTCTTGCATTTATCACAACATATATTAACATGTTTACTTTTTAATATTTACCTAATCACAAAAAAATTCTTTAACGTTATATAATTACTACGTTTAATAATTAAATAAGATAAATCCGCGGAATCTAAATAATTATCCCCGTCTTCCAGCCGTGTTTCTGCGTTCGCCAGCGCTATGTGCCTTTCGGCACTTGTGTTCTTCTTAAGGAGTTTTACTTGGTGGTTGGTCTTGGGTACAACAGTTAAAGTAATTATAAGTAAACTTATTTGTAAAATAAGCAACACATGGCGCATTGGTAGGGCGGATTTCGTAAAGACATTCACGGTGGAAGGAGGTCTGAGGTTCAATCCTCGTGGACTCATAAATTTTTCTTTGCCTCTCATTATTCCACTTAACTAAAATCTTATTAAACTAATTAAGTTAAGTTAACTTAATTTAACTTAACTTAATTTAACTAATTTAACTTAACTTAATGTAATTAATTTATCTTAATTTAATTTAGAATTTAAATAACATAAAAAAAAATTACTTTGACACCCCTTTTTTTTGTTTTGCTTTTATATAATTATAGCAAATAAAATAATAAAATAAATAAAATACATAAATTTTTTACGATTTAAACAAATAAAATAGTAAAATAAATAAAATAAAAATTTACGATTTAAACCATAAAATAAATGGGAACGGGCTTGGCAGGTGGCATGCACTGCTTTTGCATGCATGACTCGTGTAATCTTGTGTGGCTCAGCTCTGGAAAGCGTTCGCATGCATGACTCGTGTAATCTTGTGTGGCTCAACTCTGGAAGGCATTCTCACTCGCCTTTTGCTGCTATCTTTGGCTTTGCCTTCTGGTTTTAGCCATCCTCTGTCCCAGAAACTTCTCCGATCATTATTTTCATTTCCTTTTGAATTCAGCATTTGGGAAAACAGCGAAGGAAAGGACTGGAAATTGTGTAGTTTGCTGCAACAGATACAAATCGTCCTCTTATTGGTGAAGGAACAGGCATTGCAGCCAAACTCAGTAGAGTGAAACTTAGAGATTTGGAAAAAGTTACGAAGTTAATGAATTTAACATTTGAGTTGTCTGGATTCCATCCTCTGATAAATTTTAGTTTGATCTGTTATATATATATATATATATATATATATATATATATATATTTTGATGAATTGTATCCCCGGGACCGAATATTGAGTCGATTTGCAGGTTTGTCCGGCCGAGGGCGAGGTTTTCTCAGGTTTTCAGAGGTGCAATGGTACTGCGTCTAAGTACATACCAATCTAAAATTTTTTGTATGTCCGGGTGTATTTAACTAACGTTTCTGAAGGAGAGTGTGTCAACATTTATCTAATGCAAAGATACCTACCGAAAGCTTTCTGTACAAGCATTTTCACATTGCAAAGGACTCTTCTTTATGATAGAATACTATTTCACTAGAAGGTTATATGCTTTCTCAGGTTTTTTTGATTGGTTGAAAAAAATAGAGAACGTAATAACTGTGTTTGCATCTGCATAACAAAGCCTCTGCAGCAATCCACACCCAAATTGAACAATTTTTAAGCCTACATCGCATTTTACCTATTTTTTTTTTGTTAATTGTTGCAAAGGAAAGGTCTCTGCCAAAAAAAAAATAAACAGCACCATATMTCTCTCTAGGGTAAAGCTATATTCTTATTCTATCTTGCATGCATAAAACGTGTCAATCAGCATAAAGTTAAAGATGCAAAAATTCACAAAAATGTTACTCAAAATATACACAGTACAGTACCTGCGAGCTAAAACATCATACRAAAKVTCATTAAGAATTYGTGAGCTCATTTCACCTATTGGYGTACTTTGGCTGTTCGGGCTCTTCACGGTGATTAAGATTTCTTTGTAGGTCTGTTGCTGAGGATTTCTTGTTCGGGCTCTTCACGGTGATTAAGATTTCTTTGTAGGTCTGTTGCTGAGGATTTCTTTGTATTTCCCGTTTTGTATTTCGGTCTGTATTCTGTAGAAAGGGTCTATATTTGACAATTTAAAGGTTCTTGTTTAGAACGTTCTATGAGAAATTGGGTCTCAAAACGGTTATTAAGATTTGGATGAAAGGTATGTTTTTTTTTTTTTACACTATTATTCATATTGCACAGAATGCGAGTCACTGAGGTGAGCTTGATCCTCTTTCTGTGTACCAAGAGCAACGCCACCTCATGTTCCAGCGCTTTCAAGAAGAGAACCCAGGGTTTGATTTCTCCCAGGCCGAGTTTACAGGTATCTGCCCTGACCCTAAGACATTTATGGGGGGCATCAAGCATTGAGTTCTAAATTGTCTTCTGCTAATAGCTTGTATTTGTGTTAAAGAAGTGTCCAAACCAATTGTAAGCACTACTATTTGTTGATGTCTGATGTGGGTAACTTGGGATATCCTCCAAAAACAAGTACAATATTTTTTGTTACAACGAATTAATAGGGATTATGCTCAAATATCATATCGTGTTAAAGTTTTTCAATTCATATTATAGTGTTTGCTATAATTTATTTAGGAGTATCACACATTTGTAAAATTTCTTGTACGGGGCCATGAACAGTATTATGTGTTCCACAGATGGTTTTATACTTAATTTTTGTTCATTTTATCCAGTCAGTGGAGCTATAAAGACTAACTTTTATGTTATAAAGATTTCTACAGGTTTTAACTCTTAAGCCACTAGAAGCAATATTTTACAAAGAAATTGTAAGTGGTTCAAAGATTTTTTTTTATTTGATATATCAACAGTAGAAGGAAAAAAACTTGGTCTTTAGAGGTGTCGATGATGAAATTCAAGTATTTTGGGGGTTTTTTTTTTTTGAAAAAGTTTTCAAGAAAATCTGCTACAGAAAATCCATCTGCGATATAACAATTCATAGAAGAGTCCGCCAGGAATTTTGAAGGGAGTCGAGATGGATTACTTGCAACGGGTTTTGCCATAGATCTACTCACTCACAAATACAAGAGAGTCAAAACAACTTTGGTTCTACGGGAGTTGGATAGCCATATTCATTAATTAGAAAGTTCTGAGTAGCCATATTCATTAATTATTTTCTACTTGCCGTGAGCAGTTTTATTGTTTGTAATTTTTTTTTTTTTTTTGTCTAATGCCATTTCTCATGTTTTGTTTGCAGCAGTTAGGGATTGGAGTTGTTTGCAGGTTAAGTGGAGGCAATTTGAGCTTGGATTTTTGGCCCTTTAGGCCCAGTATTTCAACTAAGCTCTGATACCAGATGTAATGCTCTAATTTAATTTAAACTACCATTGATTTAGAACATCACAGTAAAATTTAAAAATTACTTAATCTAGCAAATTCAATCTAATATTTCACTAAATAAAATTTACAAACAATTTAATTCAATTTAATTCAAAAGATTCATAACTCTAACCTGGACCTGATGTTGCTTCTTGCTTCCTTAGATTGAACCTGATGTTGCTCCTTAGGACACCCCAAAACCAACCTCCCTGTCGACTAGTAATACCTAGCTCTAGGACATCAATGGATGTCCTAGCCCTCCGAGCCCAAAACCTCTGCAGCCCCCCGGTGCACTGTAAATTCCACTGTTAATTTCACTCTCCAATACTCCAAGCTCTCCTCTCGTAGAATGAATCCCCATCATCCTTCTCCACTTCACTTATTCCTCCTTCACCGCCCTTCCTCCATTAACTCCCCCCACCAAATACCTTATCCCTTTCATAAATGCCTTATCCATTCATTCATTACTTATCCTTACGTATTGCTTACGTTATCCCTTGTGGGATACGTAACCCCATTTGAACATTAAATTTTATTATCCATCCCTTATTAATACTTTATTAATTGGTTAATTAATTAATAATCACATTAATCATTAACCCTATTGATTTAAGAGTTAATTATACTTAAATTAAGCATAGTCAAGAATAACTAATTAATAACTAATAATTAGTTAAGTTTATTTAATAAATAATTATAGTTTAGCCAAATTTTAGGATTATTTATTAAATTAATCATCTTAATAATTAAGGGTCGTTACACCCCCTCCCCCACAACGGTCTCCATGGTCTTGAGAAGAACCATAAAAAAATCCCATGGCCTTGTAAAATTTATTTATTTCTCTACCACCTACCTAGGAGGGGGAGCACCTTTGTCTTGAGGAAAATGTGCAAGGATTTCTATGCTTTTGGATGTAATTATATCAGGAAGCAAAACCATTTCCTTAAAAATAGAAGAATTTTGGGCAATCTAGATTCCCCAATGAATAAGGAGAGGAATTTCCTTGATATTTGGTCGTGTAACCAATTTCTCCAAACCTCTTTGATGGAGGGACCATTCCAGGAGAAAGTTTGACCCAAAGAAGATGAAAAAACTCTCCATGTTTGAGTTGTAAATGAGTATCCCAAGAAAACGTGTGAATATGATTCCTCACCCCCTTTATAGAGAGAGCTCCATCCCAACCCTTCCATTAATCTGAATTTGATTCTATCCCAGGTAGGAACCTTTTTCCTAAGAAGGAAATTCCACATGAACAATCTTTCCTTAAGAGGGCATTTGGATCTCCAAATCCCCTTCCACCACCAGTCAGGGACTTGTTGAAGGAGATTGATCATCAAGTAAGAATATCCATCTTTTGGGGTATATACCTGTTCATAGTCAAATGTGACCATATTCAACATTTAAGAATTCACCTGGTTAGAATCCTAATTAGACCCTTATCCATTGTAAATAGCGATTTTGACTGGTTTAGGTCCAGTTACCTATAATTATCCTAATCTACAAATAAAACTAAATCTAAGAGAAATATATACACTTGCTAATTGATTGAAAATATTTTACTCTTTATCAAATAACAAACTAAAATATAAACATATACAGGTTTAAAACTATCAACAAGGAAAAACAAATTCTGATTATCATAAAAGTTACTCCTACAAAAGGAGATTTTGTTTTCTCTTTTTAAGAATAAGAAGTATCTGAAATGAGAATGGAAATTAAATAAAATCTAATTTAGCAAATATAAATAATCTAATAAACTAACTTAATGCTTGGGTATAATTATAATAGTATATGAATTGAGTAAGATAAACAATATTAAAAAAGATATAGATCTTCAAAACACATGTCCGAGCATAACAACTATGTATGAATTAATAGAGGTACCTAAGTAATTAACACAAATTATTAATAAAAAAATATTCATATACAAAATATTACTAAAACAATGTGTAAAATAAAAATGAATCAATCTAACTCATTAATAGTAATCAATTAAATCAACTATGATTCTAGCAACACATCATTCAGATAAAAAAATGATTTAAAATATAAACACTCGGATATCAATAATAGTGCTGAATACTGATGCTTGTATTAATATTCAAAGCCAAAATTGATCCAATATAAGTTTCAAATAGAATACTTCTACAATAGTGCATAAGTTTCATTCTTATTCCAAAACTGAACACCTACTGTCATCTTTCTTTCCCTCTTTTATATCAAAATATTTTAAAACAAACTTAACTTCTTTATATAACTAAAAGAAGTTATATGTTTAGAATGGGAAATTATAAAAAATGTTTAATTCCCAAATTATATTAATAAAATACATAAAATGAAAATAGTTTTCTTTTAACAACTAACTATTCAATTTTGAAATTATTCCTGAAAAAACTAATATTCCATATTTCGTATTCATCCAGGTTATTCTTTTAACACTTATAAAAAACAACAAAAGGAAATAAGAAAAATTAATAAAACATAAAGACAAAATTAGAGTTACTTTAGAATTTTAAATTCTGTAGCTACTCATTTATTAACAAAAATTAAACGAAAAAAAAATAAAAAATTGTTTAACTCGTACCATCGAAATAAAACACCTTAATCATTGAGCATTATGGGGTAACGTATTAAATTATGAATTAACGAAAAATGTTAACCCCTCGCAAGTTGATAGTAATCAACTCTCCTTTTTTGTCATGCTTGGAACCTGAAGCTTGTCTTCTTTGGATTTCCACCAATGATTTTTTTTTTTCCCTAAGTAGTTGGTTTTCCAACTCCAAATCAATTATATTTTCTTGTAGCACAAGAGCTACTGAATAATTTTTATCTTTCCATAAGAAAACTTCCAAATTTGGATCAGTTTTAGCTTTTCCTTTCTCAAATTCTTCAACAATCTTTTCAACAGGTTCCTCCATTGTATGCGAAGAAATGTTTTGGGGAGAAGAGAATTCTTGATTTTTTACCAATTCCTCATCTTCAATTTGAAAAGGAGAACTGACATTAGAAGTTTTTCTAGATTTGTTTCTGAGCATTCTAAAAATTTTCCTTCCTTGACGTTGGTTCATGAAATTTACTAACTTCCTAGAATCATCATTCTTTTAAAAAACATGAGGATTTTCTTTTTTATCACATTTGGATACAAGAGAGGAAACCACAGTGTGTTTGGACGCTTCAAAAGAAACCTGGGATATTTCTCTTAAAACGATTGACTCTTGTTTGAGGTTAAACCTTAAAGATTGACAATGTGTAACCCTTGCAACATTTTGCTGAGAAACATAAACATGTGGGTGAGAAAATACATTATCCTCCACAGGATTCAAGGTTTCAAACTCTAACTCAGAGTTGTGAGTCTGTAAATTCGACTCAGAGTTTTCTTGAAAATGATTTCTCTTAATAAACTCCTCCCAAGAATCGTTACTCTGTTTTAACTGAGACTCAATCAATATTTTAACTAAACCATGGTGGAAAACTTTTCTTTCTGAACTAGGATGTTTCCTCTCGTAAAAATGAGACATTTTCGAAAGGATTTTAAGTAATAAGACCAACATGTTTAACTCATAATCCATGAAAACCATTAATAGCTGGAAGTGGTATATAAAGAAAAGACTCTATTGATCTTTGCAAGTGATAAAACCTTTGATAATTCCTAAAATAAAATGTCATTTTTCTTTCACTAGGGAGATAGGAATACCTTTGTAATCGTATTTTCGCTCATGGGAAATTAAGATTTCTGACCAGGGGATTTCTTTAACTCTTTCATTGTTGGACTAATATTCCCCCTTTAATGGCAACTTGGTCAGTCAGGCTATCATTTCCTCATTTATATGAAACTCAATATCTCCAAACTTGGCACATTCACCATTAAAACTCAATGCAAAATCTTTAGTAACCTGTGAATTATAGCCATTAAACATCCGCAAGAAATCTAACCATCCAACGTTTTGAAATTTTGGATAATAGTCTTCATTAGCTTCAGTAAGTTCAATTGCATGTTTGATTCTGGATATCATACCCAAACTCAAATTTTACTGTAGCTCGAAAAACTCTCATGGAAAGGTAACAAACCCTCACCCATAGTTAAAAACCTTCAACTCTCACAGTAAAAAAAAATTGAAATAACTTAAACCCTTCGAAAAAGTAATCCTATCATGACTTGAGATGTGTAATCAAGTCATAGTAATGGCAAGGGAGGTGAGTACCAAACGTGGATGAAGATTAACATATCTTCAAAAATATCGCCTATTCACATGATGTGTGAAAAATCATAAGACTTGTTGACAGGAGAAATTGACAGTCTGTCAACTGAGAGAGTGGAATCGGTCCAGGGTTGTCTAATAACCCAAGCCGTTTGGAATGAACCACCCTAACGGGTTTAGCGTCTCCGTTGGTCGTTCTAAGGTTCTAAGAAAACCAAAGAGAAAACTAATCTAAACTAACTAATATAACGAAAACAAATAAAACAAACTAACTAAACTAACAATAAATAAAACTAACAAATAAACTAATCTAATAAAAACTAACTACTAAAACAAACTAACTAAACTAATTATCAAAACAAAACAAAACAACTCTAACTAACTATATAAATACAATCTACTAATTACTACTTATACTAACTCTACTAATTAGCTGTCTAACTTCTTATTGCACTATAACTTATTCACAAATATACAATATCTACAAATGGCAGATTTAAATAAAACCTGTAAAACTCATTTGCTTTCTGCCCTAAGATAAAGAAAGGTATTTCTTTTTGATTTTATAATTTATAAACAAGAAATAAAGCTAACTGAAATTAAACAATCTAATATACTAACTCTACATATATCTAACTAAACTTATATCTAAACTAAACTATTAATAAATATACTAAACAAACAAATGACAAACTGACCTGGAAACGCTCCTAATTTGTCCTGTGTATGATGATTTCGAAGCTGTTCAGAGGAAGTAAACTCGCACCAGATAATCAAAAAGCTTCTCATAAACGATAAGTTGCACTGCTCTTTGAGTTGTTTATAGGACAAACAAGACATAAAAAATCATAACAATTATATGATTTATAAATCTCTGCAATAAGGGAAACATGTTATGCAAAAACTTATACTTAATCATTCAAATTATGAAGAAGAGAAATCTGTCATTCACAGATTGAATCAAGCAATTGCTATGTTTTTCATATACTTGGAAGAAATCAGATATGGATTATATTGATCAAAACATATCATTTGCAAAGATTAAGATAGCTAAAGTAGTCATTAACCACATGCAAATAGATACACACAAACATGAAACAAAATATTGATATTATGAAAAGCTAAAGCTGTGACAAAACATCAATTCTGTCTCAGTCTGTATTAAAATTCCATATCCTTGTTCTCCCAAAAATGAGGATGATTATTACACAAAAATAATAGGTATTTATAAGTTTTTTTACAAGGTAAAAACCTCCTTGTGGATAGTATCAAACTGTTTACATAATCTGGGAAGATATTCCCAAGACCAACTAAACTAGGAAACTAAAATGAAATCAACATATTTCAAATATTCTCCAACTTCTCATCATATCCAATCTAATTTCGAATTGATCTGCAATGGACCAAAAATAATAAGTTAGAAAGATATTTGATTGATAAAACAATAAAAATTTAATTCCACAGACTTAGCTACAGAATCATCTGATTCTGTAGCTAGTCTAAAATAACATACATGATCATAATTGAAATCAAATCAAATCTTTTAAGAGAATTAAATCCAATTATCTTCCAATGACCATTTAAAACGAATCACTCAAGATTCAAATGATTTTAACATTAAACATTAAACATAATCAAAAGTGATTCAATCGAAAACAGGGGTAAGAATACTCTGTTTTTTTGTTACCATAAAATCGGGTCGAACAGTAACAAGACTATTTCATATCCAATTGAGATCGGTAATGAGTCATATTGTATGTGATACGATCTAATCCAACACAACCATTTTCCAGTTGTTATAGCTATAACGATATAGCAAAAGATTCAAGTCATTTATCCGAATGCAAAGATAGGAAGATTGTTTCGATTATGTGTAAATGAAATCACACTTAACAACATCAACCCAACCAAATTTGTGATAGATTTCGATCATTGATCCTTGCACAGTCAACAGACAAGATCGATTAATTGTGATCGCAATCTTAATAGAATCAACAGAAGTTATAATTGCAATCTGGGAAAATAATCTTGATTGGTATTGAACGAAATCATTAATTTCAAACAAATCATGACTAAGTTTAATATAGAAATAAATCGTAAATCTGGATATAGCCAATCTCGTTCTACGAATCAAATTCAAACAGAGTATCCATTACAATTACAAATCTAACTGATAACATGGTTGAGCTAACAGTAAACCAATGTGAATTAACCGACTGGGTTTTTAGCATAGTCATTATGAATTGAATCTATTCACGATTTGGGTGTGTTTGTACAGAATCACATTGAAAATGATCCGAATTGTATGAAAGTCATATGGGACATAAAACCATAACAATTAACCATATCAAAATTGTTGCCAATCATAGCGTATACATTATAATGAAATCGAATCACAATGTGATTGTGTTCAAAATTGAATATGAGAAACAACTCCTGTCTAGAATAGATACAAACGACTTCAATTGATAGTAGAGCATCCATTTTAACTTAATCAAACAAATCAAATCCACACCAGGATGAATCAAATCAATGAAAATCCAATGAAAACTAAACTGGGAAAACGAAATTCCATTCAGTCAAAACAAAGATATCTATAGAATGCATGCAATGTAACAGAGCCATTCAATGTTGTGAACAGATCTATTCAAAACCGGATTCGAATTCGTTATATAAACAAGTGATAAAATATACCTGTGTGATGACAAAGGTTGTTCAATTATGCCAACTTAGAATTCACGACCGCTGTGGCTGATTCCACATTTTTAAACAAGATGGAGTATGTCATCCTTTGTTTCTTATCAGTGGCTTGCAGCTTAGCCTTTTGACTGTTAAGCAGTGCAACCTGGTCCTCCAAAGAGTGAATTCTTGATTGTAGAATCAGAACATCAAGATAATATCTCTCTAACCACGAGCTGCATTGATCACAGGGTGGCACTGTAGGTTTAGACAGAGAAGGAGAGGGTTTGGATAAATGACCAGGGGCTTCACAAGGCAGCTTAATGCCTGGGTAGTTAGGGTCGTCCTGTAGGAAGGGGGGTAGGTTTGACACAAAGTCATACGAGGGTTCGGCACACAAACCTTGCAAATAGGGGTATTCGCTAGCCAAGAAACGCTCCACTTCTGAATCGGAGTCCCCACTCAACATGATAGGGTTTGGATCAACAGGAGCTTTTGGCTTATTCCTTGCCATTCGTGAAATTAAACAGGCATTCTTTTTTCCTTTGGCGTTTACAGTGGGTTTCGGCATAGGCTTTTTTCCCATGGGCTTAACAGTATCAACACCCTTAGTAACAGACTGGGGTAGGTCGATAGGTGAGTCGACCAAGGGTTTAGGTAGTAGGATGTTGTAGGATACTGGGGATACAACCTTGTCCTCTCTCACCACAGGTTTGTCAACCTGTGGAGGGTTCGAATCCTCAAAATCATTCCGAGCAAGGAAATTGCTCCAACAATCTCTGAATAGACTCAAATGACAGACAACAATAAGCTTAACCAGCCCATAATGAAAAAGGCTACTATCAGCCTGATTTATTTTTTACTTCTTCGACATTTTAAATAGGCTTCTATGCAAATAATAGGGCATATTGAGCTGATAACCCATAAAAACCATAATCAAATGAAGGTGACGTAAAAACAGAAACCCGTATCGACCCTCACAAGTGATAAACTGCTTGATTATCATCAATAAATCATGCCAATGTTGTTTGAGCATCGTTACTGGCAAACCTTTATCATAGGAGGTAATTTTACGCAACTGGAAGAGCAGTGTCCAAGGGACCTCCTCTACTTTGCAATTCTTGGACCATCATTGTCCAGTGGCCGGTAAACCCATAGCAAGACTGATAAATTGTTCTTCAATTTCCAATTGAATATCTCCGACCTTGGCTCGACAACCATCAAAGGTCATGGCGAATTGTCGAGCTACGTAGAGGTTAAAACCCTCAAATTTGGTATAAATGGAAGCCACCCATTTTCCTCGAGGTCACTGCGGGCACTATCAAACATCAACAGAGCCTGCTTTCCATTGGGTTCAACCCTCACGACTGGGGCCATGGTGTGAGCACATGGTAAGGGTTTGGTTCGAATTCACCAATGCAAAGGAGCAGAGTCATTCGGTCTAACAACAATGAACAATCAAAGGGGAAGCATTAATGTGCGCATTCAAGGGTGGTGGAGTTATTCACCGCCATGCACAATAGTTATGGTAAAGTACAATCGCCAAGTCCCACATCTGTTAAAACAATGATAACATAGCTCAAAAAMCAATTGTTTGGCCAACCAAAGAATCAAATGGTGAGTGTTATGCCAACGCGCCATTGTATAAATGTTTAATCAAAAKTTTTAAACCATTGTGCCAATTGATACTCATAAAATTTACAAKCCAAGAGCTTATAAAAAGTTTATCATAAGGATCACATCATATATAAAAACAAAAATAAATCATGACCCCTATGCAATTCAATGATTAGGCAAGTCACAAAAAGGTATAAATCTATATGCTCAATGCCTCACAAGTTTAATAAAATCAAGTTATGCAATCCATATAAAAATGTTCAACGAGAATAGTTTAAAAGTCTTTTTAGCCACATAATGATAAAAAAAAGGTAAGTGCCATATAAAATATCAATAAAAAGATGACGACAGTTCAGATAGTGATCGAAATGTGACCTCGAAAGGAGAAATTTTCACGCTTACAGTCGTGAAAACTTAATGGAGACAAACTTGCAAGTGTCGCAAGAAATGAAAATATCGTCTATTTGAAAAATGCGATGACAATTTGAAGTTCAGAAGACATAGGTGTAGGCAGCTTATAGGTCAATAGAAAAAATTGAATTGGCTGCCAACAATGGCAACACACTGGTAGAAGCAGTTATCTCTGTAAAAAAAAAAAAAATTCAGATTAGGACAGCAAAGAAAATTTCAACTTAAAAACAATAACCAGAAAATCGTACAAACATCATCATTTACCATCTTTTCCAGCAGTGTTTTAAAAGATGAAAACTAATAACAGTCTTAAGATCAACAAGTCACAATATTAAAGATAAAATCTTCAATACTGTTGGCATGGCCACTGCTTCCAGCAGGCGTCCATAGCCTCGACAGGGTTTCCATTTAACACACTTTGACATCTGTATCCTGTCAAGAAGTTCTAGATCATAATAAAGGACATTAAAGAGGTTTCTCATATTTTTTACAAATTTTCATGTACCCGACATTGCTTTGCTTCCAGTGGGCATGTTCAGTACCCCGACGAAGTTGTCTTGGCGCCATGCATGCATTTACCCGCTGCCAGCAGACCTGTTCAGTATCCCAGCGGGTTTACAAGCACTTCCCACAGCTCTTATTCATAATTTTATTTTGTTTTCCTTTTGTAGATATATATCTGAGTGGGATGATGCTGATAATCTTGATATTTTAACATATTTTTTCAGACCTCATCAGAATTTTTTAACATTGTCCTTTATTCAGCTCTAGAAATGTTTTATTTATAAAAACAACTTCCTACGACAGGGAGACATCTTTTGATTCATTCCTTTACGGAAAAGGGACAGCGCAAAAAGATAATAGATGATCATGACAAACTTTGCTCAGATATTTAAATCAGTAAACTTCTTTCAAACAACACAATTTTTCCAACGTAGATATCAATTTAGCAATATATCACTGATGTTTGTACAAACTTTCAGAAGTTATTTCAGCGAAGAAATTTTTCTATCGTCTTTGTTTGAATGGTTCAGTGCACAGGTATGCGTATTTTTCAAAAAAGACAAAAAACTGATCAATTCAAATCAAAATCAAAACAAAAAGAAAACGAAAAATACAAACAAAAAACAAAATATCTACATAATATACAAGGGTAGTTGTCAAGCAAAGTATCTTTTCAGGGCTTAGCCATTCACCGGATAGGTGTCAAGCTTCCCTTCAAGATTCTGTAATCGAAAGGAACTAGGACCCAAATTTTCAGCAATCAAAAATGGCCCAAGACATAAGTTTTGAAACTTGGTGTGCTCACCCTTTCCTTCGTGTGGTTTGTCCCACTTCAAAACGAGATCGCCTACTTCAAAATTCCTATCAGAAGTAGAATTAGAATCGAACCAACTTTTAATCAATTGTTGATGTTGATCTAATTTACGCTTAGCTTGGGTTATTACTTATTCCAACTTCATTAAAGAATTAATACGGCTTTCTAAAGGGGGACAATCTTCTTCTTGGACTTTTTGTACTAACTGAAGTGAAGGAAGAAGAATGTGAGGTGGCAGAATGGCTTCTCTGCCATAAACGAGAAAAAAAGGGGGAGTTACTTATAGTGGCTTTGGGTGTGACCCTATCAGCCCATAGTGCATTCAACAGTGCATTGTCCCAGTTCTTGTGATTTTCAGCCACTGTCCTCTTGATAATTTTGATCAAGTTCTTGTTGGTTGATTCTGCTAAGCCGTTTTCCTGGGGGTAATAACTAGTAGAATGCTTCAGCTTTATTCCTTTCTCCAAAGCGAACTCACTCATCTCAAGAGAAGAAAAGTATGAAGCATTATCAAAGACTAGACAGTCAGGGATACCGAAACGGGTCATAATATTCAAGTTTAGAAAAGCAATCACCTGACTTGTGTTAACAATTCTTAGGGCAACAGCTTTGGACCATCGTGTAAAGTAATCTGTGGTTGTCACAATATACTTGTATTGTTGCAAGGATGGAGGGTTAATAGGACCTATGATATCAAGGCCCCATTGCTGGAAAGGAGAACCTACTGAGACGGGTTGCAAGGGAAAGGCTGGTTTTTGCAACCGCCCTAATGCTTTCTGACAGATGATACATTTACGACACAAGGCATGGGTGTCCCTAAAAAGCATGGGCCAGTAGTAACCGACTCTTAAAACCTTATGAGTAGTGGTGTCACCACCGAAGTGACCACCAGCTTCTCCTGCATGTGACTCAAGCAAGACTTTGTCTGCTTCATCTTTTTCGAGGCAGCGCATCAGTACGCCGTCAAAATTCTGACGAAACAGTATACCGTTAACTAGATGAAAGGAGGTGGACTTTAGTCTCAACACTCTTCTTTTGGTGGGGTCAAGGTGACGGGGTGTTGATCCATGTTCAAGACAAGATCTAATATCTTTGTACCAGGGACTAACGAGGTTTTGTGTGCAACCAATCAAACTTTGATCGCATTGTTCTAGGTTTGATGTATCACTATCTTCTTGCTGTCATGTTTCCGAATCAACAACCAACTCACACAACGCTTGGCCTCTCACGATCTGAGCTGGGGTGATTTCCAAGTCATACTCCTGCAAGGAGGTGACCCAGTTAGCTCTCTTCTCTCCTAGCTCCGTTTGCACTAGCAAGTTCCTAACGGCAGGGTAGGGGACAATGACTTTCGTCCTTGACTTCAAAAGATAGGACTAGAAATGCTTAACTACTTTGAAAACAATGTAGTCTTTCCAATCAACCTATGGGTAGTTAAGTTCGGCATGTTTGAAAGAAGAGCTCATAAAGGCGATGGGTACTTTGTTGTTCTTGGAATTCTTCTGAGTTAGGATCGCGGCATAGGAACGATCAGAGGCAAAAGTATAGAGTGTAAAATCTTGAGAGAAATCAGGGCTCATGAGAGACGGAGCGTCTATTATGGCCTTCTTTATAGCATTAAAAGCTTGGTTTTCTGTGGGTCCCCGGTGATATTGAGTGTATTTCTTAATCAAGTTTTGTAGAGGCCTGACCATTTCGGAGAAGCTGGGGACAAATCTTCTCACGAAGTTAATCTGGCCTAAGAAAGACTGCATGGATTTTTTGGATGTAGGAGGGGGAAGTTTAGTGATGACTTGAGTCCTTTCGGGGTCAATAATCATCCCATCATTAGATACAATGATTCCTAGTAATTTACCTTGTTCTACTGCAAAGATGGACTTCTTGGGGTTCAAGGAGATGCTGTATTTATGACATCGTAGCAGAACAACTAGTAAGTGAGCTATATGATCGTCTTTTTTTTTAGAATAAACGGTCACATCATCTAAGTAAACTATGACGGAGTGATTGATTAAGCCTCGAAAATCAATGTCCATTTCTCTTTGAAAGGTAGCACCAGCATTAATCAATCCAAAGGGCATTTTGCGATAAGCATAAGTGCCCCACGGGGTACGGAAGGTAGTTTTTAGTTGGTTTGGCGGAGACATCAAGACTTGGTTGTATCCAGAGAAACCATCCAATAAAGATAGCCTCTCGGAACCAGATACTTGTTGAAGGATCTGTTCCATGGGTGGGACATGGTAATTGTCTTTATCATACGTTTTATTGAGGTTTTGGAAATTGACACAAAGTCGAATTTCCCCATTTTTCTTCCGTACTGGGACGAGGTTGGAAACCCATTGAGTGTGCCTAACAGGAAAAATTATTTTAGCACCTAGGAGTTTATTCAATTCTTTTTGAACAGTCGGTTCTAGTTTAGGGTGCATTTTCCTCAGTTTCTGTTGGAAGGGTAAGGTTTGGGGCTTCATCGGGATGACATGCTGTATAATATTAGGATCGAATGTTTTGAGATCATCGTATGTCCATGCAAAGACATCCTTAAATTCTTTAAACAATTTAACAAAAGCAACTTTTTCTTGTCTAGAACATCCCAAGCCTAGATTAATACACTGAGGATTTTCACTCATTCCTAAATTTACTTTTTCATAAGACAACGAGGAACTATTAGTTTTACAATTGACCGTCTTTTTAAATTTATCTTCAAAATCATAAAACTTTTCTAATCTAACTATGGATTTGGGTATGAAATTTACCATGTCCAATAGAGCTTCTTGAGATTTCAGATTAGGTATTACCGTAAAATTGTGCAAATTGTCGTCGTGCGTGCGTTCATATATCACCGAGCCTTGAAAGGTTTCTTCCATGTGTAGAAAGTTAATGATCTATTGATCATCGTCAAATACTCTCCAGTTTGTGATATTGTTAGGAACAGATGGTCGAAACAATAGCTTGACGGAGAATGCGTTTGGGGATAAGCCTTCTACAGGAAGAAGTTTA
>ML787120.1:284322-299502 GCA_009831015.1 Picea engelmannii
CTGGTCCAACCAGGGTCTAGCAGGGTTGTTCTGATTTTCCATTGGGGTAGTGGGTGTGGAAGGCCAAGAAGGTGAGTTGCCTTCGTTAGAAGAGGAATCTCCTCCAGAAGAGGAAGGAGATGAGGGAGGTGGTGAAGGAGGTATCCCAGATCCTTCTGCAACAGGATTTGTGATTGGATCTGTAGGATTCACAGCGAGGTTAGTGTCACCTAATTGTTCTCTGATATCAGAGAAGTCTAAAGGTTGACCCCACGGATGGTTTGGTCGCCTAAGACTAGCTAAGGCACTATGTGTTTTGATAAGAGATTGACGAATGATCTCTTGGATGTCACCACCTATAGGATTAGGGGTTGCTGGCTCAACTGTGATCTGTGGATCATCGGTTGAAGTAGTTGTTGTTTGAAGGGGAATATTATCTTGTGAATGGATTCTAGTCACTATAAGTGAGCGATTAGGGGGGGGAGGACTCTTGCGACCGCCTTGTGCCATTAATTAAGTTCAGGCCCTCCTTCTAGCGCCATTTTTTGACAGGCGAAATTGACCGTCCGTCAACTGAGAGAGTGGAACCAGTCCGGGGTTGTCAAATAACCCAAGTCGTTTGGAATGAATCACCCTGACGGGTTTAACGACTCCGCTGGTCATTCTAAGGTTCTAAGAAAACCAAAGAGAAAACTAATATAAACTAACTAATCTAACTAAAACAAATAAAACAAACTAACTAAACTAACAAATAAACTAATCTAATAAAAACTAACTACTAAAACAAACTAACTAAACTAATTATCAAAACAAAACTAAACTACTCTAACTAACTATATAAATACAATCTACTAATTACTACTTATACTAACTCTACTAATTAGCTGTCTAACTTCTTATTTCACTATAACGTATTCACAAATATACAATATCTACAACTGGCAGATTTAAATACCTGTAAAACTCATTTGCTTTCTGCCCTAAGATAGAGAAAGGTATTTCTTTTTGATTTTATAATTTATAAACAAGAAATAAAACTAACTGAAATTAAACAATCTAATATACTAACTCTACATATATCTAACTAAACTTATATCTAAACTAAACTATTAATAAATATACTAAACAAACAAATGACAAATTGACCTGGAAACGTTCCTAATTTGTCCTGTGTATGATGACTTCGAAGCTGGTCGGAGGAAGGAAACTCGCACCGGATAATCCAAAAGATTCTCGTAAATGATAAGCTGCACTGCTCTTTGAGTTGTTTACAGGACAAACAAGACATAAAAATTCATAACAATTATATGATTTATAAATCTCTGCAATAAGGGAAACCTGTTATGCAAAAACTTATACTTAATCATTCAACTTATGAAGAAGAGAAATCTGTCATTCACAGATTGAATCAAGCAATTGCTATGTTTTTCATATACTTGGAATAAATCAGATATGGATTATATTGATCAAAACATATCATTTGCAAAGATTAAGATAGCTAAAGTAGTCATTAACCACATGCAAATAGATACACACAAACATGAAACAAAATATTGATATTATGAAAAGCTAAAGCTGTGACAAAACATCAATTCTGTCTCAGTCTGTATTAAAATTCCATATCCTTGTTCTCCCACGAATGAGGATGATTATTACACAAAAATAATAGGTATTTATAATTTTTTTCACAAGGCAAAAACCTCCTTCTGGATAGTATCAAACTGTTTACATAATCTAGGAAGATATTCCCAAGATCAACTAAACTAGGAAACTAAAATGAAATCAACATATTTCAAATATCCTCCAACTGCTCATCATATCCAATCCAATTTTGAATTGATCTGCAATGGACTAAAAATAACAATTTAGAAAGATATTTGATTGATAAAACAATAAAAATTTAATTCCACGGACTTAGCTACAAAATCATCTGATTCTGTAGCTAGTCTAAAATAACATACTGGATCAGAATTGAAATCAAATCAAATCTTTTAAAAGAATTAAATCCAATTATCTCCCAATGATCATTTAAAATGAATCACTCAAGATTCAAATGATTTTAACATTCAACATTAAATAGAATCAAAAGTGATTCAATCGAAAACAGGGGTAAGAATACTCTGTTTTTCTGTTACCATAAAATCAGGTCAAATAGTAACAAGACTGTTTCATATCCAATTGAGATCGATAATGAGTCATATTGTATGTGATACAATCTAATCCAACACAACCATTTACCAGTCGTTATAGCTATAACGATATAGAAAAATATTCAAGTCATTTAACCGAATGCAAAGATAGGAAGACTGTTTCAATTATGTGTAAATGAAATCACACTTAACAGCATCAACCCAACCAAATTTGTGACAGATTTCGATCACTGATCCTTGCACAGTCAACAGACAAAATCGATTAATTGTGATCGCAATCTTAATAGAATCAACAGAAGTTATAATTGCAAACTGGGAAAATAATCTTGATTGGTATTGAACGAAATCATTAATTTCAAACAAATCACGACTGAGTTTAATATAGAAATAAATCGTAAATCTGGATATAGCCAATCTCGTTCTACGAATCAAATTCAAACAGAGTATCCATTGCAATTACAAAACTAATTGATAACATGGTCGAGCTAACAGTAAACCCATGCGAATTAACCGGCTGAGTTTTTAGCATAGTCATTATGAATTGAATCTATTCACGATTTGGGTGTGTTTGTACAAAATCACATTGAAAATGATCTGAATTGTATGAAAGTCATATGGGACATAAAACCGTAACAATTAACCATATCAAAATTGTTGCCAATCATAGTGTATACATTATAACGAAATCGAATCAAAATGTGATTGTGTTCAAAATTGAATATGAAAAACAGTTCTTGTCTAGAATAGATACAAACGACTTTAATTGACAGCAAAGCATCCATTTTAACTTAATCAAACAAATCAAATCCACACCAGGATCAATCAAATCAATGAAAATCCAATGAAAGCTAAACTGGTAAAACAAAATTCCATTAAGTAAAAACAAAGTTATCTATAGAATTCATGCAATGTAATAGAGCCATTCAATGTTTTGAACAGATCTATTCAAAACCGAATTCAAATTCGTTATATAAACAAGTGATAAAATATACCTGTGTGATGACGAAGGTTGTTCAATTATGCCAACATAGAATTCACAACCGTTGTGGCTGATTCCACATTTTTAAACAAGATGGAGCCTTTCATCCTTTGTTTCTTATCAGTGGCTTGTAGCTTAGCCTTTTGACTGGTAAGCAGTGCAACCTGGTCCTCCAAAGAGTGAATTCTTGACTCTAGAATCAGAACATCAAGATAATATCTCTCTAACCACGAGCTGCATTGATCACAGGGTGGCACTGTAGGTTTAGATAGAGCAGGAGAGGGTTTGGATAAATGACCGGGGGCTTCACAAGGCATCTTAATGCCTGGGTATTTAGGGTCGTCCTGTAGGCAGGGGGGTAGGTTTGACACAAAGTCATATGAGGGTTCGACACACAAACCTTGCGAATAGGGGTATTCGCTAGCCAATAAATGGTCCACTTCCGAATCAGAGTCCTCACTCAACACGATAGGGTTTGGATCAATAGGAGGTTTTGGCTTATTCCTTGCCATTCGTGAAATTAAACGGGCATTCTTTTTGCCTTTGGCGTTTACAATGGGTTTTGCCTTAGGATTTTTTCCCATGGGCTTAACAGTCTCAACACCCTTATTCACAGAGTGGGGTAGGTCGATAGGTGAGTCGGCCAAGGGTTTAGGTAGCAGGATGCTGTAGGGTACTGGGGGTACAACCTTGTACTCGCTCACCACAGGTTTGTCAACCTATGGAGGGTTCAAATCCTCAAAATAATTCCAAGCAAGGAAATTGCTCCAACAATCTTTGCGTAGACTCAAATGATAGACAACAATAAGCTTAACCAGCTCATAATGAAAAAGGATACTATCAGCCTGATTTCTTTTGTACTTCTTCGACATTTTAAACAGGCTTCTATGCAAATAATAGGGCATATTGAGCTGATAACCCATAAAAACCATAAGCAAACGAAGGTGACGTAAAAACACAAACCTGTATCGACCCTCACAAGTGATAAACTGCTTGATTATAATCAATAAATCATGCCAACACTGTTTGAGCATCGTTACTGGTAAACCTTTATCACAAGAGGTAATTTTATGCTACTGGAAGAGTAGTTTCCAAGGGACCTCCTCTACTTTGCAATTCTTGGACCATCGTTGTCCAGTGGCCGGTAAACCCGTAGCAAGACTGATAAACTGTTCGTCAATTTCCAATTGAATATCACCAACCTTGGCTCGACTGCCATCAAAGGTCATGGCAAATTGTCGAGCTACGCAGAGGTTAAAACCCTCAAATTTTGTATAAATGGAAGCCACCCATTTTCCTCGAGGTCACTGYGGGCACTGTCAAACATCAACAGAGCCTGCTTGCCATTGAGTTCAGCCCTCATGACTGGGGCCATGGTGTGAGCACATGGTAAGGGTTTGGTTTGAATTCACCAACGGACAGGARCAGAGTCATTCGGTCTAACARCAATGAACGATCAAAGGGGAATCATTAATGTGCACATGYGAGGGTGTTCGAGTTATTCACCRCCATGCACAATAGTTATGGTAAAKTACAACCGCCAAGTCCCACATCTGTTCAAACAATGATAACATAGCTCAAAAACCAATCGTTTGGCCAACCAAAGAATCAAATGGTGAGTGTTATGCCAACGCGCCATTGTATAAATGTTTAATCAAAAGTTTTAAACCATTGTGCCAATTGATACTCATAAAATTTACAATCCAAGAGCTTATAAAAAGTTTATCATAAGGATCACATCATATATAAAAACAAAAATAAATCATGACCCCTATGCAATTCAATGATTAGGCAAGTCACAAAAAGGTATAAATCTATATGTTCAATGCCTCACAAGTTTAATAAAATCAAGTTATGCAATCCATATAAAAATGTTCAATGAGCATAGTTTAAAAGTCTTTTTAGCCACATAATGATAAACAAAAGGTAAGTGCCATAGAAAATATCGATAAAAGGATGACAACAGTTAAGATAGTGATCGAAGTGTGACCTCGAAAGGAGAAATTTTCATGCTTACATTCATGAAAACTTAATGGAGACAAACTTGCAAGTGTCGCAAGAAATGAAAATATCGTCTATTTGAAAAATGCGACGACAATTTGAAGTTCAGAAGACATAGGTGTAGGCAGCTTACAGGTCAATAGAAAAAATTGAATTGGCTGCCAACAAGACTGTAGTGATAAATTAAAGCCATTAAAATTTGTGATGTCAAGGTACAAAATCGACTAATCACCTTTTGTTTTGAGTTTTGGATTAACATATTAACCTTATTTATGATAATGAAAACCTTGATTAAATCTTCAAAACGATAACCCAAGTTTTCATAGATATAGTTAAAGGTAAATAGAATTTTCAAATTTTCAAATTCTTAAATATTTTTAAAGCAAAAGACTTAGAGAAGCGATATAATCATGAATTTGAGTCCTTTTTCAAATACTGTAGCTCAGGTATAAATTATCAAAATTAATGTAGATGGGAAAAAAAAAATCAAGGATATGTTGATCAAATGAATTGGAAATAAAAACGAAAACAACCAAGAAAGAAGATTTCATTAAAATCTATATGAAGATTCAGAGGACTTGGAAGCATGATCAACAAAATTTTCAAAAACTAAAAATAAAAATCAAGTGAAAAAATGATGATTTTAAAAAAAAAATTAAAATATTTTTCTTTTCAAAATGAAAAATAATGAAGGGTCCCAAATTTATTTATATCACATGAAAAATTATGGAGGTTTTTGTATGCTACAACAAATGGCTATACACTATTGAAATTAGTTATCTATATATATAAATCAAAGAAAAATATGTATTAGATCATAAGAAATACAAAAAATTTATTGAATGCAAATAAATTATTTTTATGACTAGTTTGTAAAAAAATAAGAAATAAAACAATACTAATACTCTTTCACTCTATCTCATTGGAGGGGATAACGAGTGTTTATTAAATTTATAGTTGGGAAACAAAGCTTTTGATTGGAATAATAAGTAAAGTTTATATATCATGTCAGAATTGAAAAGTTTAACTGAATGTACCCGATATTGCTTCACTGCCAGTAGACATGTTCAATACCCTGATGAACTTACGTTAATATCATAAAATCCTTGACCTGGTGCCAACAATTGTGTTGAGTATCCCGACTGGTTATCATATAATTGTTGGATTACTGAGAGGGGGGGGTGTGGGGGGTGAATCAGTAATAGAGAAATTCAATCCTTTTCAACCAAAAAATGAAAGTGTTATATCATTGTAGCATTATCATCTAATAGTTGCAGAGTAAATAAACAATGAAAAAATGATCAATCATAAACATACACAGTACACCAGTGTTTTACGTGGAATCCCAAAGAGGGAGAAAACCACGGAATTATTTTTCTTATATTTCTTTAAGAGTTACATTCATTGGAAGCACCAACTTCCTTTGTTTTCTAGCTACAATTGGAAGGCATCTCAAACCCCCTAGTTTCTAGGGCTATAACCTGAGGGAAGCTCCACTCCCCTATTCTCTGGATACAACTAGAAGGAGGCTACAACCCCCTATGCTCTCTAGATACAACTAGAAGGTGGCTACAACCACCCATCCTTTCCCCTTCCAACCTCCCTAACATAGAAGTAGAATGATAGAACCACTGTTAGACTATCACTGTGAGATATACCATTGTAACAACCTATACCAATCAACTTGTAGTCAACTTGTACCATAAACAAGTGCATAAACCATGCATCAAAATGTACCATAAACATGTGCATCAACCATGCACCAACTTGTACCTCAACCTATACCATCAACGAGTGCATCGAAGATCATGACTCATCAAGATGTACCAACATCTTCAACTATACACCTCATGTATGTGCCAACTCATCAACTACTTGTCTCAACCATGTACCCAACAAGTACCTCAACCAAAAGCCCTCATCAATTTCATCATCCAAAACTGATTTTTAGGTCTATAATATACCTAGTGTATATGATCACATACTTACAAACCTTCCTTAAGTTTAACACCAAGAGACTAGCATTTTCATCAAACTTTACTTTAGTCTCACATGACTAATTTTGGATTAGTCAAAAACCCTAACTTGCAATAATCATAACTATGTACTTGTAATAAATAAAGATATGAAAATGGTACACAATGTTCTTGAGTGTATTTTGTACAATTACTCCAGATTTCACTATGTGGAACCTCTCAGAAAAGGAGTTATAGAAAAAATGGCATACCTTGTTCAATTTTGGATTATTCTAGAGAACGAACTTGTAGAACATGCCCCGCATGGAATATTTGTTGTATGTATCTGAAAAGTGTACACAGAATACTAAATATTGTAATATAACCAATACATTTTGTCTTACTGAATTTGGATCTATTATGAAGAAGTTATGACATTTTTACCTGAAACACATGTTTTAGACTAGTTTTAGGTCTAGCCACAAATCCTATATTCCACGATGTGTAACTCCAAAATTACAATGACCCAGAAGTTGAAATTTGTATCAAAGATACTTGGATATGTTTCCTCAATGTTCTCCCAATTTAACGGTCAGAAGCATTCTAGAAAATTTTTTATGGCAAAATTGGTGAGATGACCTGTAAATAACATACCTTAGAAAGCATCATCAAAACAATTTATCCTTCCTTGAATTTCAACCTTCTTTACTTCACCTTCCCTTTGAAATTTGGATTAGATATTATTTGGTTACCTAATTCACCTGCATATATTCAATATTCTCAAGTTTGATTAATATGAGAGAGCCTTGACTCTTATTTATACTTTCATATAGCTTCCTCAAGGGGTTACCTTTTAACCATCTTAACCCACTTTCCTTATTTTAGGGTTAACCCACTTCTAACCACTTGTCAACCTAATAATTTCTCCATTAAATTTATTATTTAAATAATTTATTTTCTATTCACTTTGACTTGTAGTACACTCATCACTTCACTTTATTAGTTACCTTCTAAAATCTCTTAAACCACTTTGACTACTTTGATCTTTTGGGGTTTCTAGACGATTCATGAGGGTTCTCCAACTTCACATGGCCATAACTCTCTAACCATGAGGAGTTATGTGGCGTTCCACATACCACCGGAAATAGAATGATATGTAATATCCATATAGAATATTATTACCTACAAATATATAAAAAATCATACCATTATCCATCAAACAAACTTGGGCCCATTACCCAAACCTTTCTCCAACTTCACATGGCCATAACTCTCTAACCGTGAGGAGTTATGTGACATTATACATACCGATGGAAATGGAATGACATGTAATATACATATGGAATGGTATTACCTACAAATATATAAAAAATAATACCATTATGCATCAAACAAACTTGGGTCCATTATCCAAACCTTTGTGCTACCCAAATTTTCTATTGGACTTTCTTCAAGGGTTGACATCAATGACAACCAACCCAATTAATAAGCAATATCCCCCTTTGGCATTGATGGAAAACTTTTATGCAATACTGAACTCATGTCATGCAATAGTGAATTAGTATCACTCATTCTCTCCATATGACCATCGCTCCCCCTGGAACCATGCCTATGTTCTCTGCATCTGATAAATATCTCCCCCTTTGTCATCAATGGAAAATGTATATTTCCATGGGGGGTTGATCTCCCTAACTGAACTATCCTTGGGGATACTCCCCTTGACTGAACTCTTCCTGAAACTGATCTCTTGACCTGAATTGTGCTCTTTATGTTGCTTCTTTGTGTAAATCTAAGACATATAAGATAAGCATTCAAAAGCATTCATTTTGGAGTAGAAATTACCCCAAGTCTCTAGCGAAGATACTCAAAGGCTTCTCGTAGGAGAAGTTTTGTAAAGATGTCTTGCACTTGTTCTCTTGTGCCCACATATTCAACTCTGATGTTCTTCTCTACAACTTGTTCCCGTAGAAAGTGATACTTTATTGGAATGTTCTTCGACTTGGGGTGCATCACCAGGTTCTTTGAGATACTGATGGTGCTTGTATTATCACAATAGATTCGAATGGGCTCATCATACTCAACCTGTATATGTTTTAGAGTTTGTTTCATCCATAGAACCTGTGTACAACATGTTTTTGCTGCAATATACTCTCCCTCGACTATAGATAAGGATATTGATGATTGTTTCTTTCTTAGCCATGATACTAAAAACTCACCCAAGTAGAATGTTGCTCCACTGGTGCTTTGTCGATCATCAATGCAACCTGCCCAATCTACCTTTGTGTAGGCAATAAGTAATAGATCATTTCCTTTTGGATACCACAATCCAAACTCTTATGTTCCTTTGAGATATATGAAAATCCTCTTCACTACTACGACATGTGTTTACTTTGGTGTTGTTTGAAATCACGCCACTTGTCCAACTATCTGCATTACATATGGTCTGGATGCTGGCACATATAGTAAGATGCCAATCATTGACCTGTATTGCCTCTAGTATATAGAATTTGAATCATCATCTTTTCTCAACTTGCAACGGGTTTGCATAGGAGTGGTAACTGGTTTACAATATTCCATTTCGAACCTCTTTAACATTTCTCTGATATACTTAGTTTGAGAAATAAAAATTCCTTGGTTTCTTTGACGTATCTGAAGACCTAGAAAGAAGAATACTTCTCTGGGTAATGACATTTCAAATTCATTCTTCATATCCTTTGCAAATTTATGGCTTAACCTGTCATCATTTCTTCCAAAAATAATATCATCAACATAAACTTCAATTAATAAAATATTGTCTTTAGTTACCTTGGTGTAGAGGTTGTTGTCTCCACTTCCTTTTCTGAACCCTGCCTATTGTAGATATTTATCCAGTCTAGAGTACCATGCTCTAGGCGATTGTTTTATACCATACAAGGCCTTCTTCAATTTACACACATAATCTTCCTTCTCTAATAATTGAAATCCTTCTGGTTGTTCAATGTAGACTTCTTCAAGTTCTCCATTCAGAAAAGATGATTTTAGGCCCATCTGATATACTTTGATATTATTGGATCAAGCATAAGATAAAAGAAATTGAATTGCTTCCACTTGTATAATTGGGGCAAATGTCTCTTCAAAGTCAATTCCTTCAACTTGTGTGTCTCCTTTACATACCAATTTAGCTTTGTTCCTTGTAAACTTTCCATATCCATTCAATTCATTTCTAAATACCCACTTTGTGCCAATAAAATTCTTATTCTTTGGTCATGGAACCAATTCCCAAGTGTCATTCTTCTCTATTTGATCCAATTCTTCATACATGGACTTATTCCAAAATTCATCCTTGTTGGCCTCTTCAAAACTGTTTCGTTCAATCATAGATGAGATTGCTAGGTGTGTTTGTTCTGGTGAATGGATTCTTCTTCTAGTCTCAACTCTTGCATCTTTGTTTCCGATAATCTGATCTGAAGGATTGTTCTTCTGTAATCGTTTGCTAGGTGTGTTTGGAGGAACTTGTTGAACTTTCTCTTATACTTCTGTCTAATCATCTTCATCTTCTCCTTCTACTTATTCTTCATCTTCTTCTTCTTCTTCTTCGTAAAGCTATTCCATTGATTCATTTTCTTCTTCCTCTAATTCTCATCCACCTGTTTCATCAATTGTTACATTGATGCTTTCCACAAATTTTTTCAACCTCAGATTGTAACACTTGTATGATTTCCTTGTACTTGAGTAACCAACAAGTACTCCTTTTTCCACATGAGAGTCAAACCTTCCCATTCTACCATCTTCTCTCTTGATGTAGCATTTGCTTCCAAATACTTTGAAGTGCTTCACATTTTCTAGTCTTCCTTTCCATAGCTCATAGGCAGTTTTGTCAATTTTTTTATGACCATTACTTTGTTTTGAATGTAAACCGTTGTATGCATTGCATGTGTCCAAAATATCTCTGTCAATTTGGAATCTATTAACATTGTTCAAGCCATTTTTTGTACTGTCATGTTCTTTTTTTCAACAACTCCATTCTTTTGAGGTGTCCTAGCAATGAATAATTGCCTTTTTATTCCATGCCTGTTGTAGTAGTCCATAAATTCCTTTGAAGTGAACTCTCCTCCATTATTAGATCTCAAACATTTGATTTTTGAATCCATTTCCTTGTAGACCTTGAAGTTTTCAAAATATTTTGACTTATTCCCGAGAAAACAAACTGCAGTCATTCTTGTATAATCATCAGCTAATAACATAAAGTATTTCTCACCTTTTAAACCCTTTGTTGTAGTTATTCCAACTAAACCAGTATGCACAATTTCCAGTGGTCTTATCCTTGAATATTCCTTTCATTTAAACCCGGTGTTTGTTTCCTTTCCTTGTTGACAATGCTTGCATAAAGTGTTGGTTGGTTTCGTAATCTGGGGAATTTCTCTAACTGCTTCCTTTCTTATGAATTTGACAAGGTTATCAAATTTGATGTGACCCATTCTTCTATGCCATAGACAAATTTCATCTTCCTTTCCTAGAAAACACTTTTCATTTCCAATTTCACTTAATACATATGTGTTGCTTGAAGTTCTTGCAGCTATTGCAATCAATTTTCCTAAACCTTCTTTTCTTATCTTGCACTTTTGTGAATCAAAAGTAACTTTATGAACTTGGTAACACATTTGACTCACACTTATAAGATTATATTTCATATATTCTACTATTAGAACATTTTCTTCCTTGGTATTCTTATTTCCAATTTTGACTGTGCCTTTTCCAATGATTTTACTTGAATCGTGATTTCCTAAGGATACTGATCCATCTCTTTCCTTTCTTAATGTAAGAAACCTATCATGTGTTTTGAACAACCACTGTCAACATACCAACCACGTTTCTTCTGCTTAGCTTGTAGAGTGAGTGTGCATTCTTCATTTCTATATTGATTCTTCTTTCTTATCCATGTTCTCTTATGAGGTTCCTGTCTATGGCTATTTTTTTTCTTTTGTGGTTCTCTAGGAGGAACTGTCATTCTACAATCTTTCGCCATGTGTCCAAATTTGTTACACTTGTAGCATTCCACTTTAGTGCTCAACGATTCAAACTTGTTGTAACTTCTTCTCTATGTTTCATTCGGCCTTCTTAGATAACCCTTTTGGGTATTACTTTCAAAGTTTCTTATGTTCCTGCTATTAACTCTGCAATTCATATATTTATGTCCAAAATTATTACATGCATAACATAAAACAAAAAATATAGTTTGATACTTGGGAGTTGAAGATCTTCTGAAATGAGTTTCTCTTTTGAATCCTTCTTCTTTCTGAGGCCTATCTGTCGATCTTTGATTCTGAAATCTGAATCTTCTCAGTGGAGGAGTGTCCCTGTAATATTCTTTGTAGGTCTTCATATCCCCTTTGATTGTTTCCACATATATTTTTAGATATGTTTCTTGTCCTATTGTTTTGGAGCTTGATCCCTTTTCTGTCTGATTGTATCCAAGTCCAGACTTGTCATGATGAGGATATTGACTACTGATAATGTTATCCAAAACTTTTGAGTTGTTCTACATATTTTTCCCTTGAAGATCCTTTCTTAATGTGACAATCTCTACTTCCAAATTTCCAATGATCATGTCTCTTTCTTCTAGTTTTTATTTGAGTACTTCTTCAATTCTTTTATCTTCTTCTATTTGAACCTTCAAATTTGTGATCATTTTTTTTAGTTCATGAGTGTCTTATTTCTTGTCTAGTTTCACTTGTAGCTTCTTGTTTTTATTCTTTTCTCTTCTTATAACTTCTATGGCACACAACAATTCTTCTCGGTAGTCAAATTCTACCTCTTCATATTCTTCTTCAGTGTCTTCTTTATCAGAGTCTTATATTTCCATGAATAAAACTCTTTTTGTCTCACTGTCACTGACTTCATCTTCATCTAATGAGGAGATGTCTTCTTTGGTGCATAGGATTTTCTTGAAAGATTTCTTTGTGGTTATTTTACCTTTATATGTTTTTTTTTTTCTATTTGAGTAATCTTCATCATTTCTCTTATTTTTCTTATGAGGAAATTTGTTAGAAAAATGACCAATACCATCACAATTTAAACAAATCAATGGAAACTTACCTTTATATCTGTCATTGGTCCCTTTGTTCAATATTTTGACAAATTTGTCCATTTCTTCATCATCTTCCAAGATGTCACTATTGTTGCTATGTTCTTTTTCCATTTGCTTTCCCTTTTTATTTGACCTTTTTGATGATTTGAAAGCTACTTCTTTTATATCTGTATTTTCTTGTTCAATTCTCATTTCATATGTTGTGAAGATTCCATGTAGTTCATCCATGCCTATTGAGTCTAGATCTGTTCTTTCTTCTAGTGATGATATCTTAAGATCAAATCTCATAGGAAGAGATCTTAGTACCTTTTTAACAATTACATACTCTTTAATTTCTTCTCCCAATCCTATGATTTCATTTACTTTTTCATCGAATCATAATAAGTAAGTTGTAATATTCTCGTCTTCCTTCATATTTGGTTGTTCTAATTGACCTATGTAAGTTTGAAGCTTTGCTGCTTTGACTTTTGAATCTCCTTCATAAATGTTTTGAAGCTTGTCCCAAATATATTTAGCGGATTTACAATGTATAAATTTGGTGTATACTGATTCACAATGACCATTCAGAAGTGCATTTGTGGCTTTGGAATCATTTTTCCCGAGTTTTATTGATCTTTTATTTGTTGGCATAATTGATGGTTCTTTGTATCCATCTACAACAGATTGTCAAATTTCAAATCCATGTGCTTGTATATATGTTTTCATCCTTCTTCTCCAAAATGCATACTTCTATCCATCAAACTGTGGTATTCCAGTTTTATACATGTTGTTTCTCTCTATGATCTACCTTTCAATTGTTAAACTGATTTCTGAAGGAACCTAATCTAACACCAATTGTTGGGTTACTGAAAGGGGGGGTGAATCAATAATAGAGAAATTTAATCATTTTCAACCACAAAATGCAAGTGTTATATTAATGTAGCATTATCATCCAATAGTTTCAGAGTAAATAAACAATGAACAAATGAGAAATCATACACATACATAGTCCACCAGTGTTTTATGAGGAAACCCAAAGTGGGAGAAAACCATGCAATGCTTTTTCTTTTATGTCTTTAAGAGTTACATTCATTGGAAGCACCAACTTCCTTTGTTTTCCAGTTGCAACTGGAAGGAGGCTCCAACCCCCTAGTTTTTCAGGATACAACTTGAAGGAAGCTCTAACTCCCCTATTCTCTGGCTACAACCAGAAGGAGGCTACAACCCCCTTTTCTCTCTGGCTACAACTGGAAGGTGGTTACAACCACCTGTCCTTTCCCCATCCAACTACCATGACGTAGAATTAGAATTATGGAACCATTTTCACACTATCACTATGAGATATACCATTGTAACAACCTATACCAATCAACCTATAATCAACCTGTACCATAAACAAGTGCATCAACCATGCATCAACCTGTACCATAAACAAGTGCATCAACCATGCACCAACCTGTACCTCAACCTGTACCATCAATGAGTGCATCAACCATGCACCAAATATGTACCAATCATTCATCAAATACACATAAATTGTGACTCATCAATATGTGCCAACATCCTCAACTATACACCTCATGTATGTGCCAACTCATCAACTACTTGTCTCAACCATGTACCCAAAAAGTACCTCAACCAAAATACCTCATCAATTTCATCATCCAAATCTGATTTGTAACTTTGTAATAGACCTGGTGTATATGACCACATACATGCAAGCCTTCCTTAACTTTAACAACAAGAGACTAGCATTTCCATCAAAATTTACTTTAGTCTCACATGACTAATTTTGGATTAGTAAAAAACCCTAACTTGAAATAATCATAACTATGTACCTGTAATGAATAAAGATCAGAAAATGGTACACAATGTTCTTGAGTGTATTTTATGCAATTCTGCCAGATTTCACTACTTGGAACCTCTAAGAAAAGGCGTTACAGAAAAAATGGCATACCTTGTTGAATTCTCGCTTATTCTAGAGAGAGACAACCTAGATCATTCCCCGCACTGAATATTCATTATATGGATATGAAAATTGTACACAGAATACTACAAATTGTACTATAG
>ML787120.1:308800-329623 GCA_009831015.1 Picea engelmannii
CTGTCCACACCTCTCCCTCAATCTCTCTGGATTTCGTGTGTGGCCCCTTTACTCCATATGTGAGCACGGTCGGCAAGCTATCGTCAGCCTGCATCATTAACCATCATGTCAAATCATGTCAGCAACATATCATATAATCAATAATACATCATCAAAATGAAACAATGTCATCATAAATGAAACAACTCAAATACCCCACTCCCTGACTCAATCCGGAGTCCAAGGGATTTCCATCGATGCCTCTGCATCCTCCAGGTCTGACACCCTGCACACTCAAAGAAACTGAGTCAGCAGCACCTGTCTACACCAAGGTAGTAAAAACATCTTGTCATATAACTCAATGCATCATAATGAAAGAAAAGTTTTATCATATAAATCCAGATCACTTGCGAGCAAGTGTCCTCAAAGAATAAGTTAGGTAAGTGCGCCAGAGCGGGATGTTACACCCATGCTAAGGTAAAAAGGGGCCTGGAAGGTAACCAATCCCTCAGACATGGTGTTCGCGCCAACTCCTATATAGAAAAAACACATAGAGTGGGACGCTAGAGGGTAATTAAGCCTGTGGTTTCGAGCTGTGGTCACGTGGAACATGGTTTGAAGGAGGTGCATAGGTGGAATTTGATTTTTGTATCAGTTAAGGGGGCTGAAAGTGGTTTTTTTTCAAGGATCCCTAACCTTCATCTTTGATATCTTCTTGGAGAGAGATTTGAGTCGTTGGAAATTTGATTCATAGGAGGACCTGGAATCATTCTATTTTGGATAACTATGATATTTATTCATCAATCAAGAAGAAAATTACCTGTACAATTGTTTGGAATTTTTTTTATATGCATAATTCTAACAAAATGGTATCTTTCACATTTTGCATAATTTTGGGGTGTGGACATATCATTTCAGTATAAGAATATGTATTTAAGAAATGGAAGAAGGATAGGGAGCTTCTAGCCATGATAAAGAGGCCAAATATCAAAATATTAGTGTTGGTAATGTAGAGACATAATCCAATGGACACAAGGACAGGGGGGAGCAAGACACACTGATATAGACTATGAGAATCCTGAAAATAGAAGTGCAAACTTGCAAAGAAGAAAATGAGAGACCGATGAGAGAACACAATCAAATAAATTCTCAAGTGATTCAAATATTAAATCAGTTGCATAGGAAAACAAAGAATGGATCAAACTAAAAAACATGAGGAAGAGGGAAGATGTCCTGGAAGAAGAGATGAATGCATACAAACTAGTTATTCATGAAGTCCTAGAAGAATGCATAGGCATCACTCACCTCCCTACTCAGCAAGGAAATTTTATACATCTGAAGATTCCATAATTAGTCCAGAGGTTTCTCCTATTAGGCACCAAAGGATAAGGCATCAATTGGATAGTTTGGAAGGAGAGATGAGGAAGCTTAATCCACCATCCTTTGATGGTGAAATAGGAAGAGAAGATGATGACGAAACATGGTTTCTTGGACTCATGAGGTATTTTCAATTTCATAAATACTCCTCCAACCTAGAAGCCAAAATTTCCACTTACCATTTACATGGGAAAGTTTTTATGTGGTGGGATCAATTGAAGTAGGTTGAGAACATTAATTAAAGTAGGATCACTTGGAAGAAGTTCAAGAAATATTTTTAGAAGGACTACCTTTCAGAGAACTTCTATGACAATAAAATGCAGGAGTTTTTTGAACTCATGCTCTGAATAATGACCATGGCAGAGTATGAAAATAAGTTTGTGGGGATGCTAAAGTATGTAGGGTTTATAAAATATGAGAAGGTGAAAGTACAAAGGTTTTTAAGTGGATTGATATCCATTTATAAAGAGAAGATTCAATATGATGAACCTAGGACTTTGACTGAGACCATCAGGAAGGATAATTACCTGTATGAGAAAGGCAAGGGAAGAGAATCCATGCAAAAATCTTGGAAGGATAAGAAGAAGGAGAAATATGATTAGAGGAGGAAGGGATTCAAACCTCCTTTCAATAGAAATATCCCTAATAAAAATCATCAAGAATAGTATGTTAAGGAGGAATCCAAGAGATAAGACTCCTTGGGAAAAAGGGGAAGACCACCAATCCAATGTTGTGGATTCAAAGAAGATCACATGTACAAGGATTTCCCTCACATAAAGGACAGAGTAAATACCATGTACAACATCCAAGAGGCTACAACGGTAGAATATATTGGAAGAATTTATCCAGCCTTAGATGATTGACAAGAAGAGTACCAATCCAATATGATTTGGGTTGAAGGTAAGATCATAAATCATATTATTCCTATTTTAATTGATTCAGGAGAAACTCATTGTTACAATGATCCTAAAATAGTAGATAGATTACAATTGGAGAAAAGTAATCTTGGAAAATCAAGTTTGGTTCATCTAGCCACTGGAACCAAAAGGAGAATCCATGATATGGTCAGAGGTTGTTCCATAAGACTTAATGATGTGAATACTAAAGATGATCTAAATATTATACTATTGGAGTATTATGATATTCTAATTATGGATTGGTTGTAAAAGCATCATGTTGTCCTAGATTGTCATAACAAGACATTTACATGTCTTGATAAAGAAGGAAAATAAAGCACTGTGAAAGGAGTTCCAAGACCCATATATATAAGGGAGATTTCAGCCTTATAATTGAAGAGATGTTTCATAAAGGATGGAAATTGTATGCATCCCATGTGGAGGAGCCATAAAATACAAAGGGGACAAGCCTTGAAGAATTTTTGGTATTACAATAATTTTAATATGTATTCCAAGAAATACCAGGGTTTCCACCAAAGAGGGAGATAGATTTCTCTATTGATTTAGTGCCAAGAGCTTCCCTAGTGTCAAAACCACCTTAAATAATGAGTACACTAGAGTTAAAATAATTACAAATGCAGTTGGAAGAATTGTTTAAGAAAGGGTACATATGTCCAAGTGTTTCACCTTGGGGAGCACCAGTACTCTTTGTCAAAAACAAGGACGAAACTTTGAGATTGTGTATTGATTTTCGACAACTTAATTAATCCACTGTAAAGAACAAGTACCCTCTACCCATAATTGATGACCTCTTTTATTAGCTAAGAGGGGAAACTATATTTTCCAATATAGACTTGAGATCAGGATACCATCGGGTAAGAATCAAGGAAGAAGACATCAATAAGACAACCTTTAGAACTAGGTATGGGAATTATGAATTTGTAGTGGTACCATTTGGATTGTCCAATGCACTAGCTATATTTATGTTCTTAATGAATGGAATATTTATAAATTATTTAGATATGTTTGTCATAGTATTCTTGTATGACATACTTTTCTATTCTAAGTCAGAAGAAGAGCATGAACATCACCTAAGATTGATATTGCAAGTGTTGAGGGAACATCAGTTGTATGCCAAGCTTAGTAAGTGTTATTTTTAACAAGAGCGTATCCATTACTTGGGATACATTACTTTAGAACAAGGTATAATGGTGGATCCAGAGAAGATTTAATCCATTAGAGGATGGCCAACACCCAAGAATTTTTCAGAAGTCAGATATTTTATGGGGTTAGCTGGTTACTACAGAAGATTTATAACTGGGTTCTCTAAGTTTTCTCATCTGATCACTTCTTTACAAAAGAAGGGAATTAAATTTGAATGGACATCTGAGTGTGAAGAGAACTTTAATTTGTTGAAATAATTACTTACTAGTGCACCTATTTTAAATATTTCTGACCGAAATGAAAATTTTGTGGTATGTATAGATGCATGCAAGGAAGGACTTGATGGAGTCCTCACTCAAAATGGACATTTCATTGGTTATGAGTCCATAAATCGTAAAGAACATGAGAGGAGTTATGCCACACATGACTTGGAACTTGCTTCCATTGTTCACTCTTTGAATATGTGGAGGCATTATCTCATGGGGAAGAGATTTGAATTAAGAATAGACCACTGTGGTCTAAAACATATTTTTGAACAACCAACTTTGAATGCTAGGAAAATGAGATGGATGGAATTTTTAAGTGAATACGATTTTGATATCAATCATATCAAAGGAAAAGAAAATAATTTTTTGATGCACTTAGTAGAAGAGTAAATCGCATGCATGCTACAACTGTTAGTATGTATCAGTCAGATTTAAAGAGCATAATTTTAGATGTTGTTGTCACAGACCAGCATTACCTACAGGTAAAATAGAGCTTACAAAAATAAAGTGTACAACAAAAAATTAAAGAATATGAGATGAAGGAAGATGGATTACCTATGCATAAAAATAGAATTTATGTTCCTAGTTCCGAAGAACTTAGGAATTTGGTATTAAAGGAAATGCATAATATTACATATGTCAGACATCCCATCTACCAGAAAACAATTGCAATGGTAAGAAGCCAATTCTTTTGGCCAGGAATGAAAAAAGTTGTTGTTGATTACATTGTTAGATGTATGGAATGTCAAAGAGCGAAGGATGAGCATAGGCACCCAACGGGGTTGCTACATCGATATCCAATTCCAAAGAAGAAATGGGAAGTGGTAACCATTGATTTTATAACTAAATTTCCTAGGACAATAAGACAACACGATTCAATCATGGTAGTGGTTGATAAATTGACAAAGGATGCTCATTTTGTTCATGTAAAAACAACTCATACAACAACTGATATTGCATAAATCTACATGAGGGAGATTTCTAGGTTGGATTGGATACCTAAGACAATTGTCTCAGACAAAGTACAAATTTTTACTTCAAATTTCTGGAGGGGATTGTTTAAATGATTTGGTACAAATATGAACTTTAACACAACATACCATCCAAAGTTAGATGGGTAGACAGAGAGAGTGAACCAAGTAATTGAATACATGTTGATAATGTATGTGATGGATAAACCATCTAAGTGGGAAGATTAGTTTCACTTGGTTGAATTTGCCTATAATAATGGGTATCAAGCTTCATTGAAAATGAGCCCATTTGAAGTGTTGTATGAAAGGAAATGCAATACTCGAGTGAGTTGGGAATATTGGATTACTAAGAGGGGGGGTGAATTGGTAATAGAGAAATTTAATCCTTTTTCACCATAAAATGCAAGTGTTATATCATTATCATTAGCACACAATAGATGCAGAGTAAATAAACAATGAACAAATGAGCAATCACACACATACACAGTACAACAGTGTTTTATGTGGAAACCCAAAGCGAGAGAAAACCACATAATGTTTTTTCTTATATGTCTTTAAGAATTAAATTCATTGCAAGAACTAACTTCCTTTATTTTCCAGCTGCAACTGGAAGGAGGCTCCAACCCCCTAATTTCTCAGACTACAACCTGAGGGAAGATCCTCTCCAATTCTCTGGCTACAACCAGAAGGAGGATACAATCCCCTATGTTCTTTGGCTACAACCGAAAGGTGGATACAACCACCTATCCTTGCCTCATCCAACCAACTTTAAATATAAGTAGAATGATGGAACCATTGTCACACAATCACTACGAGATATACTATTGTAAACATGCACTAATCAAACTGCACCAAACAACCTGTAAAAACATGTACCAATAACCCGTGCCAACATTTACCATACATCAACCTATTCCTCAACTTGTACCATAAACAAATGCATCAACCATGCACCAAACAACCTGTAATAACATGTACCAATAAGTTGTGCCAACATGTACCATACATCAACCTGTACCTCAACTTGCACCATAAACAAATGCATCAACCATGCACCAAACCTGTACAAAAAAACTGTCACAACAACCTCTCCAAAAAAACCCTATCACAACAACCTGTCTCGTCAATGTTATTGACCAAATTAGATCTACTCAAGAAGATCAATCACCAAGAAGACTCTCAACCATATGCACAATATCACCAATATGTGCATAAACTAAGCATATCACAACAACTCATAATCATCACAAGGATCAATATATTCTTGTAATAATATACCAAGACAAGTATGCTACATCATCCATAAACCATGTGTCAACAATACTACTAACAAGTACCTCCAACCATGTACCAAGTATGTACCAATCATGCATCAACTACACATCAACTATGACTCATCAATATGTACCAACATCATCAACTATACACCTCATGTATGTGTCAACTCATCAACTACTTGTCTCAACCATGTACCCAACATGTACCTCAACCAAAAGACCTCATCAATTTCAACATCCAAATCTGATTTGATCACATATACCTCAAACACTATACCACAAGACTGTACCTCAAACCATGTGCTAGAACCTCATTTTTATACAACCTCTATCTATACCAATAACTTCAACAACATACATCAACCAAAAGCCCTTTTTTTTCTCCTTGTAGCATTTTTTTGCTGTGGTTTTGCTGCCATGAATCCACTACCGCAATTTTTCTGTCACACTTTTTCTAATGCAGTTTTTCTGTCGCATTTTTCTTGCTGCAATTTTTCTTTTGCACTTTTTCTACCGCACTTTTTCTTCTGCACTTTTCCTACCGCACTTTTCCTATCGCCATTTTCCTACCTCACTTTTTCTGCTGCAATTTTTTTGCCGCACTTTTTCTGTCGCAGTTTTCCTGCCACACATTTTCTGCCACACTTTTTCTGCTGCAATTTTTCTCTATCAACAATACCTGTCCAAATAGCCTTTCACAAACATAGATATTCAATGATATTCAAGTGTGATTTTAAAATGAGAGAGCCTTGCCTCTTATTTATAATTTCATGTAGCTTCCTCAAGGGGTTACCTTTTAACCATTTTAACACAATTTCCTTATTTTAGGGTTAACCCACTTCTAACCACTTGTCCACTTAGTAATTTCTCCATTAACTTTATTATTTAAATAATTTCTTTTGTATCCACTTTGACTTATAGTACATTCATCACTTCACTTTATTATTTACCTTCTAAAATCTCTTAAACCACTTTTCTTATTTTGGGGTAACCCTCTTCTAACCACTTGTCCACTTAGTAATTTATCCATTAACTTTATTATTTAAATAATTTATTTTTTCCAAACACTTTGACTAGTTTTACTTTTTGGGGTTTCTAGATGATTCATGAGGGATCTCCAACTTCACATTTCCATAACTCTCTAATCGTGAGGAGTTATGTGACGTTCCACATACCACTGGAAATGGCATGACATGTACTATCCATCTATAATAGTTTTACCTACAAATATATCAAAACTCATACCATTATCCATCAAACAAGATTAGGTCCATTACCATAACCTTTTTTCTACTGAAATTCACTACCAGACTTTCTTCAAGGGTTGACATCAATGAAAACAAACCCAGATAATCAACAATATCCCCCTTTGTCATTGATGGCAACACTTTGATTCAATACTGAAGTCATATCACTCATGCTCCCCATGGAACCATCCCTATGTGCTCTTTCTCCAATAATTTACCTTTGCATATGATAAATCTCTCCCCCTTTGTCATCAATGGAAAAGGTATATTTCCATCTAGGGTTGCTCCCCCTAACTAAACTTTCCTTGGGGATACTCCCCCTGAATGAAATCTTCTTGAAACTGATCTCCCGACCTGAGCTGTCCTATTTATGGTGCTTCCTCATGTAAATCTAAGACATATAATATAAGCATTCAAAAGAATTCATTTTGGAGTAGAAATTACTCTGAGTCTCTGACGAAGATACTCAAAGGCTTCCAGTGTAAGTGGTTTTGTAAATATGTATGCCACTTGTTCTTTTGTTCCCACATATTCAACTCTGATGTTTTTCTCTATAACTTGGTCCCGTAGAAAGTGATACTTGATTGGAATGTTCTTCGTCTTGGAGTGCATCACGGGGTTCTTTGAGATACTGATGGCGCTTGTGTTATCAAAATAGATTGGAATGGGCTCATCATACTCAACCTGTATATCTGTTAGATTTTGTTTCTTCCAAAGAACCTGTGTACAACATTCTTCTGTTGCAATATATTATGCTTCGCTTGTAGATAAGGATACTCATGATTGTTTCTTTCTTAGCCATGATATGAAATACTCACACAAGTAGAACGTTGCTCCACTAGTGCTTTGTTGGTCATCAATGCAACCTGCCCAATCTGCATCTGTGTAGGAAATAAGTGATAGATCATTTCCTTTTGGATACCATAATCCAAACTCTTTTGTTCCTTTGAGATATTTAAAAATCTTCTTAACTGTCACGACCTGTGATTCCTTTGGTGATGATTGAAATCATCACACATGTCCAACTTCCTGTATTACATATGGTCTGGATGTTTTCACATATATTAAACTACCAATCATTGACCTGTATTACTCTAGTTTGTAGACTTTGAATCATCATCTTTGTTGAACTTGCAACTAGTTTTCATAGGAGTGGTAACTGGTTTGCAATCTTCCATTCTGAACCTCTTTATACTTTCTCTGATATACTTAGTTTGAGAAATAAAAACTCCTTGGTTGTTTTGATGTATATGAGGACCCAAAAAGAAGGATATTTCTCCGAGTAATGACATTTGAAATTAATTCTGCATATCCTTTGCGAATTTCTGGCTTAACCTTTCATCATTGCTTCCAAAAATAATATCATCAACATAAAATTCAATTAATAAAATACTATATTGAGTTACCATGATGTAGATTTTTTTGTTTGCACTTCCTTTTCTTAAACCTGTATGCTATATATATTTATCCAGTCTAGAGTACCATGCTCTAGGAGTCTGTTTTAGACCATATAAGGCCTTCTTCAATTTGCACACATAATTTGCATTCTTTGACAACTAAAATCCTTTTGGTTGTTCGATGTAGACTTCTTGTTCATCTTATGCTTCTTCTTCATAAAGTTGTTCCATTGATTCATTTTCTTCTTCCTTTAATTCTTGTCCACCTGTTTCATCAATTGTTACATTGACGCTTCCACAACATTTTTCAACCTCAAATTGTAACACTTTTATTCTTTCCTTATACTTGATTAACCAACAAGTACTCCTTTGTCCACATAAGAGTCAAACTTTCCCATTCTTCCATCTTCTCTTTTGATGTAGTATTTACTTCCAAATACTCCGAAGTGCTTCACATTTGTTGGTCTTCCTTTCCATAGCTCATAGGAGGTGTTGTCATTTTTTTTTCTAAGCATTACTCTATTTTGAATGTGAATTGTTGTATGCATTGCATGTGTCCGAAAAATATCTATCAATTTTGAATCCAGTAGCATTGTTCGATTCATTTCTTGCGTAATTATCATCCATTATGATAATGCACCTTTATCTATGAACCACTCTTTGAACCAATCTATGAATTCATTCTCTCATCCACTGTCATATATCTATCCAAACCTGCTAAGTGTTCTTATGAATCCATCTATGTCCATATTGTTCAAGACTATACTGCACAGTGTCCATAATGTTGACCCATTTATCACTGTACTATCATGAAGTATTCACTACTACAATTGATTGTACTTTTACTAACTAACTACTCTAGATTTGTCTATTCAAACTCCACAAGCTGCTCGAAGGATGGTTCTTTGGTCTGTCTCATCTAACACATAGACTCCCCTTGTCTAATATTCATGTTACCTGGGAGTCTCTAAGACAGATGGCTCAAAACAATTCCTGCTCTGATGTGTATTCATCATCATCTTCATTGGTAGATTCATCATCTCTCTGAGCTCTAACTTCTTTCTTTCTGACTGTGGAGTCATCTTTCACTACAATGCATGAAAGTACAATCTCTTGAACCTGTTCGTTATTTACATGTCCTTTTTTCCTTTCAATTGTTTTCCAAACCTTTTTGTATCTGACATCTTTCTTTTTCTATATAGATTTTTCTTCATATTGTTTTATTTCCAATCTTGCGATCTATGGGACCTGGTCTTTGTTCACCTATTCTTCGTGTTTTCTTATCCATACTTTCTTACATCTGATATCAGTGTTGTCTTTCATGGAGATATCAATCATGCTTCTACAATTATTAGCTATGTGTCCATAGTTATGAAATTTGTAACATTCAATATTATGTGGGGCCACATAGGAATTTATTGCTTGAACATTTATTTTATAGTCCCTACAATCTGCAACCTTATGTCCAAAGTTAGTACAATAAAAACAATGACCATAAAAGAAATTTGCATACCTAGGAGTGAATGATATTCTCTGTGGCATAGTCCTTCTGAATTTTTTCCTTGAATGATCATGATCATGATTGAAGATTCTTTGTGTATTGAACATGTATGGTCTTCTTGAAGATGTATCTTCAATAGTTTTCTTAGATTCTAGTTGACCATGATTCCTTCCTTTGACTACTTCTGCATAACTCTTTATATTTTCTTCATTCTTCTTTTCTAGCAACCTAGAGTGCTTCTATTCATTCTCTATAACAGATGTGGATGTTTTTGTCTCTTCAATGTTCTGGTTGAGCTTGAGGATTTTACTTCTCAATGTGACAACTTCTTCTTCAATATTCTCAACCTTTTCTTCTTTCTTCATTATCTGAGACTTCATGACTTCTTCTACTTTTTGCTTCTTTAATTTGAATTTTTAAATTCTCGATGACTTGTTGGGATTCTTAAAAAATGTGAACAATTTCCTTTTGTTTCATCAATTCTTTCTTGAGTGACTTGTTTTCTTCTCTTAGTTCATTTAAAGAACTAATCAATTCTGCTTCATAATTGTCTTCCTTTTCAATTAGTTTTTTTCTCATTTCCTTCATGGAATTCTATTTCAAGATTTCCGTGTTTTTCACAATTAAAACAAAACAACATACCTCTAGTGATTATGTACTCTTCATATTCTGAATTTGTTTGACACGGTGAACATAATTCTTCTTGATCTGTATCTGAATTTGCAATGGGTGAAGAATATATGTCATGTAACTTATCCCAAAGTTCTTTGGTTGATGAACATTTACTAAACTTTTCTCTTACCGGATTAGATAATCCCTCCCAGATGAAATCCATTGTTATTTTTTATTCTTCTTCAATTCCTTCTTGGCTACAATCTTTCCCCTTTTTGAACTATCATATCCTGTAACAATTCATAGCCAAATATAATGTCCCTGTTCCTATAAAAATACTTTTTTCATTTTGCTCCACATCTCATACTTAAAACCATTATGGCCATTAAACATTGGTACTCCATTGTCAGAATAATCCATCATCTCCTTCTAGTGGCTAAATTGTTTCCTGAAGGAACCGGATCTGATACCAATTGTTGGATTACAAAGAGGGGGGGGTGAATCAGTAATAGAGAAATTTTATCCTTTTTCACCATAAAATTCAAGTGTTATATAAATGTAGAATTATCATCCAATAGTTGCATAGTAAATAAGTAATGAACAAATGAGAAATCACACACATACATAGTACAACAATGTTTTACTTGGAAACCCAACGTGGGAGAAAACCACATAATGTTTTTTCTTATATGTCTTTAAGAATTACATTCATTGGAAGCACCAAATTCCTTTGTTTTCCAGCTGCAACTGGAAGGAGGCTCCAACCCCCTAGTTTCTCAAGCTACAACCTAAAGGAAGATCCAACTCCCCAATTCTCTAGCTACAACTAGAAGGAGGTTACAACCCCCTATGTTCTACGGCTACAACTGGAAGGTGGATAAAACCACCTATCCTTGGCTCATCCAACCGCCATGAAATATAAGTATAATGATGGAACCACTGTCACACTATCACTGTGAGATATACTGTTGTAAACCTGTACCAATCAACCTACACCAATCAACCTGTAACAACATGTACCAATAACCTATGCCAACATGTACCATACATCAATTTGTACCTCAACCTATACCATAAAAAAATGCATCAACCATGCACCAAACCTGTACAAATAACCTGTCACAACAACTTGTCCAAAAAAAAACCTATCACAAAAATCTGTCTCATCAATCTTATCAACCAAATCATATATACTCACCAAGATCAATCATCAAGACAACTCTCAACCATATGAACAATATCACCAATATGTGCATCAATCAAGCATATCACAAAAAATCATAATCATCACCAAGATCAATATGTGCTTCTAATAATATACCAAGACAAGTATGCTACATCATCCATAAACCATGTGTCAACAATACTACTAACAAGTACCTCCAACCATGCACCAAGTATGTACCGATCATGCATCAACTACACATCAACTATGACTCATCAATATGTACCAACATCATAAACCATACACCTCATGTATGTGCCAACTCATCAACTACTTGTCTCAACCATGTACCCAACATGTACCTCAACCAAATTCCCTCATCAATTTCATCATCCAAATATGATTTGACCACATATACCTCAAACACTATACCACAAGTCTGTACCTAAAACCATGTGTTAGAACCTCACTGTTATACAACCTCTATCTATACCAATAACTTCAACAACATACCCCAACCAAAAGCCCTTTTTTCTCTTCTTTTAGTGTTATGTTGTTGTGGTTTTGCTGCCGCGAATCCACTGACACGATTTTTCTGCTACACTTTTTTTGTAGCAGTTTTTCTGCCACACTTTTCTTGTTGTGATTTTTCTACTACACTTTTTCTACCACACTTTCCTTGCTGCACTTTTTCTTCTTCACTTTTCCTGCAGAACTTTTTCTACTGTAATTTTTCTGCCACACTTTTTCTTCCACACTTTTTCCATCACACTTCTCTTGCCACACTTTTTCTACCATAATTTTTCTATCGCACTTTTTCTACTGCAATTTTTCTCTATCAATAAAACCTTCCCAAATAACCTTTCACAAAAATAGATATTCAATGATATCCAAGTGTGATTTTAAAATGAGAGAGCCTTGCCTCTTATTTATACTTTCATGTAGCTTCCTCAAGGGGTTACCTTTTAATCATCTTAACCCACTTTCCTTATTTTAGGGTTAACCCACTTCTAACCACTTGTCCACTCAGTAATTTCTCCATTAACTTTATTATTTAAATAATTTATTTTGTATCCACTTTGAATTATAGTAGACTCATCACTTCACTTTATTATTTACCTTCTAAAATATCTTAAACCACTTTCCTTATTTTAGGGCTAACCCACTTCTAACCACTTATCCACTTAGTAATTTCTCTATTAACTTTATTATTTAAATAATTTATTTTTTGCAGACACTTTGACTACTTTGACCTTTTGGGGATTCTAGATGACTCATGAGGGTTCTCCAACTTCACATTTCCATAACTCTCTAATCGTAAGGATTTATGTGATGTTTCGCATACCACCATAAATGGCATGACATGTACTATCCATCTAGAATAGTTTTACCTGTAAATATATCAAAACTCATACCATTATCCATCAAAAAAACTTGGGTCCATTACCCAAACCTTTGTGCTACCAAAATTTTCTACCAGACTTTCTTCAAGGGTTGACATCAATGAAAACCAACCCAAATAATTAATGGGGACAACCCAACAGACAAAGTGGTACTTGGGCCATAATTTATCAAGGATATGGAAGACCAGATGGTTAGAATTAAGCATAATTTAAAGGCAACTCAAGATAGATAGAAAATTTATGAAGATGAGAACAAAAGAACTAGAGAATTTAAAGTGGGGGGGCTTGTTCTTTTAAAAGTGAATCCCAATAATATCTCTTTGAAGTTGGGTAGTTGTACAAAGCTAGCAACCAGATTCTTAGGTCCATTTCAGATATTGGACATAATAGAGCCAGTTTCATACATGCTTGCATTTCCTGCTTCTATGAATGTGCATAATGTATTTCATGTCTCTTTGCTAAAAAAATATGTACATGATCCTAACCATGTTATTGATTGGCATATGATTTAGGTAGAGAAAGAGGGAGACTTCCAGGTCCAACCAATGTGAATATTGGGCAAAAAATTCAAAATGCTCTGGAATCGAGTTATAGAGCTAGTAAAGGTCCAGTGGACCTACTACGGTCTTGAATATGCTACTTGGGGGCATGAAGATTCCATGAGGGAATATTACCCACAACTGTTTGAATAAATTTTGAGATTTTGATCTTTGTTTTGTATATGCACTGAGGACAATTCCAAAATAGGGGGGGGGGGGCATAACACCTCGGCTTTCGAGGCCTGTATTAAATAATGTATTTTTTTAACCCATGAAAGACCAGAGTGGCCAAACAATTGAAAGAGGCCAATGTTCCTAGTAAATGTAATGTTTTCATCATTATTATTAATAAATACATCATTGGTTGCTAGAAGGATAAGGAAAAGAGTTATAAGGGGCTATGATTCCACAAGAGAGGGGGATTGAGGGGATAAGTGTTTACTTTATACTTTATTTACCCATTTTTTAATGGATAATAACAGTTACATGAGCTTCTTGGGGGGAGGGCCAAGTGGTTCCTTAATTCCAAGAATTACAGAAACCCGTCCTTGGTATGTTTGGGGGGTTCTCATTCTTTTTCTTATGGTTTCTTCTTCTTCACTCATTCACTCACTCACTCAATTTATTATTGTTCACACCTTTCATTTTGTTCTCACTCCATTCATTCTTTCACCCACTCGTCTTTCCTCATGTGTGTCTTGCATTGGGAAAGGAAAATGAATTGTTGGAGAGGATCCATGATTTTGTTGGTTGTAAAGACTATTGGTGTATTCCATCCATGAATCAAGTCCTGCATGTCTGATATGATTTGTCTTGTCTTTATCTTTGCTCACAACTACAAGTTGTGAGAGTCGCAACATGGATATTCTAGACCCGCTACACTGTATCCCTTGAAAGAGATGGACAACTGGATGGACCGTGTGGCAGAGAAGGGGGTCCATTGTCTTGGGTTTTGCAGGATGGGTAGAAGAGATATGGTGTACTTTGGATTTTTGTGGGTGCTGAGAATATTGTGATAGATGGAGTGCTAACTGGTTTGGTAAGTCGAGTGACACTCTGGAACCATCCTTATGGATTCAGAGCCATGGTTCGGGGGTGACACTGTTGTTGAGACTTGGAAAAATGGTGTCTACGGTTGGGTGGAACGTCCGTGGTCTGCAGCCAGTTGGTGGATCATTTCATTAAATATAAGTTCTCTCTATTATGGTTTTGTTTTCTTGTCTATTTATTCTGTTATTTATTTACTTATCTATGAAATTTGTATCTGTAATATGCATGCTTGTTGGTTATTGTTGTGCATGAAGCATGTCACATTTATTTGTGTCGTAATATGAATCTTGATCTATGAATGTGAATATTGAATGCATCTTTATTAATTACAAGTTGGATCAAAAGTCGAAAGAATTCAAGAAGTGGGCTTGAAGTGGCCTAGCCTGACCTATGGGTGGCTAGGTACGTTACAATTTTCAGGAATTTCTATAAACTATCCATATCAAAACCATATTTATCTTTATTGTCTTCTTTGATAATCATTTTTTTGGTTGTTTGAGAAGATCTTCCATATCCACTTGGAGATTTACTTGCAATACTAGATATTTCCTTTTCTACATCCAAAGCTTCATGCATTGCTTTAGTCAAAGTATTTTTGTTTTCACATTTAACAAACATAGCAATGGAAACTGGTAAAGCAGAGGAATAAAATTTAATCTGAATATCGAAACCAGGTTTGGATGTCACATGCATTTTATTGAGAAGTTTAAGGAATCTTTGATTGAAATATTTGATTTTCTATTTAGGACCCATTTTAATTTTAGACAATTCTACTAATAAAATAGATGAAGACTTATCATCTCTGAATTTTTTAATGAATAAATCCTCAAATGTATCCCAATTTGAAATAAAATTATCTTGTAATGAGAAATACCAAGTAGAGGCTTCTCCTTCGAAATTATATGGGAAAATTCTACATACAACATCTTCATGTTCAACGTATCTTAGATTAAAAACTAACATAAATTTATTGATATCATCATCATGATTTTCTTTTGATTCTAGATTAAATTTTGCTAACCATTTATCTGGATTTTTAGGTAAGTCGTGTTGATTTCCAGGAACATTGATTGCTCCCGGAGTTCTCCATGGTGTTATCAGTACTCTCACCATAGTATTTGGTTGAGGAGGAGGATATGAAGGAGGATATGGAAGAGGATACTTGTGAAAATGTGTATGTGAAGGAGGAGTAGAGGGAGGATTGTTTCCAACAGTTTTAACAATGGTTTTTCTAATTTGGATGGGTACTTGAAAAATAATTGGTTCAATACCTAATCTTTGTGTCAATTCTCTGGTAAGAACTCCTAATTCTTGGATAACAAAATCTATAGAATCATAAGATCCTTGAGAATTTTCTCCTTGATTTATAAGATCTTCTATTTCTTGTCTTATTTGTTGGAATTCTGGTGAACTAATAAAACTAGAATAAATATCACTTAGAGTTCTTTGAATTGGAAATTCTAATTGTGCAAAAGCAAAAGATATTGTGGGAGAAGTTTATCTACTTGAATGGTCTTTGGTTTTGTTTATTGTTTCATCAATTCATTATAACATGGCCCTCCCTCTAGCACCAAAATGTTGATAGTCAAATGTGACCATATTCAACATTCAGGAATCCTCCCGATCAGGATCCTGATTAGAGTCTTATTCATTGTAAACGGAAATTTTGACTGGTTTAGGTCCAGTTACCTATAACTATCCTAATCTACAAATAAAACTAAAACTGAGAGAAATATATACACTTTCTAATTGATTGAAAGATTTTATTCTTTATCAAATAACAAACTAAAATATAAACATATACGGGTTTAAAACTATCAATAAGGAAAAATTAATTCTAATTACCATAAAAGTTACTCCTACGAAAGGATATTTTTCTTTCTCTTTTTAAGAATAAGAAGTATTTGAAACTAGAATGAAAATGAAATAAAATCTAATTTAGCAAATAAAACTACTCTAATGTCCGGGTATAATTCTAATAGTATATGAATTGAGTAAGATAAGAAATATTCAAAAGGATATAGATCTTCAGAACACATGCGTGAGTATAAAAACTGTGTATGAATTAATAGATCCACCTAAGTAATTAAAATAGATTATTAATCAAAACAATATTCATATACATAATATTACTGAAACATTGTGTAAAATAAAAATGAATCAATCTAATTCATTATTAGTAATCAATTAAATAAACTATGATTCCAACAACACATCATTCAAATAAAACTTTGATTTAAAAGATAAACATTCAAATATCAATAATAGTGCTGAATATTAATGCTTGTATTAATATTCAAAGCCAAAATTGATCCAATATAAGTTTCAAAGATAATACTTATACAATAGTGCATAAATTACATTCTTATTTCAAAAGTGAACCCCTACTATCATCTTTCATTCCCTCTTTTATATTAAAACAGTTCAAAACAAACTTAACTTCTTTTTATAACTAAAAGAAGTTATCTGTTTAGAATGATAAATTATTAAAAATATTTAATTCCCAAACTATATTAACAAAATACATAAAATGAAAATAGTTTTCTTTTAACAACTAACTGTTCAATTTTGAAATTATGTCTGGAAAAATAATATTCCATGTTCCATATTCATCTAGTTCATTCTTTTAATGCCTATAAAAAACAACAAAAGGAAATAATAAAAATTAATAAAACATAAAGAAAAAATTAGAGTTGTTACAAAATTTTGAATTTGGTAGCTACTCATTTATTAATGAAAATTAAACAAAACAAAAAAAACTAAAATAAAGAAAATGTTTAAGTCATACCATCGAAATAAATCACCTTAATCATTTGAGAATTATCGGGTAAAGTATTAAATTCTGAATTAACGAAAATGTTAACCCCTGACAATTGATAGTAGTTGACTCTCCTTTTTTGTCATGCTTGGAACTTGAAGCTTGTCCTCTTTGGCTTGCCACCAATTTTTTTTTTCTTCCCTAAGTAGTTGGTTTTCCAAGTCCAAATCAATTATAGTTTCTTGTAGCACATGAACTACTGAATAATATTTATCTTTCCAGAAGGAAACTTCCATATTTGGATCAGTTTTATATTTTCCTTTCTTCGATTCTTCAACAATATTTTTAGCAGGTTCCTCCATTGTATGTGAAGGAATGTTATGGGGAGAATAAAATTATTTATTTTTTACCAATTCATCATCTTCGATTTGAATAGGAGAGTTGACATTAGAATTTTTTCTAGATTTGTTTCTGAGCATTCTAGAAATTATCCTTCCTTGACGTTTGTTCATGAAATTGACTAACTTCCTATAATCGTCATTCTTTTCAAAAACATCATGATTTTCTTTGTTATCACATTCAGATGCAAGAGAGGTAACCATAGTCTATTTGGATGCTTCAGAAGGAACCTGAGGTATTTATATTAAAATGATTAACTCTGTTTTGAGGTTAAACCTTAAATATTGATTGTGTATAACCCTTGTTGAATTGGTGTTCATCACCTCCTTCGGGACTCACGACATGGTCTAACAGCCTCCCATGGATCCATTAACTCTGATGGTGGTGAGTTTACCAATCACCCACGGGTTTTGGTCTAACGACATTCATTCTACCATGAAACCATTGTTGGCAAATGTTTAACAGGTAGCGTATGCTTGTCATTGATGGCAAGTACAACAGTGAATATGGCAGGATCAGAGTGTGCATCGATGGAAAAACAGGAACAACGTAATCTCAGGAGGAATTAGCACAGAGTCAAATGCAATGCGTAGGTGTGCACCAGGGATGAGGTTAACTCATGACTAAAGCTCAAGGGAAATAACGTACTTAGGATCACAGGTGGATCAAAGGTCGAGGCATTTAACACTTAGAAATTCTTCCAAGTAAGAAGGATGTGTAAGCTTGGAGGAGAAGCGTCTGTGATCGTTGGATCCCATTCTGAATTCCCGATGACCGTCAGATCTCAATGTAGACAAGAGGAGCACGCAGATATGGAGGATAGATCTCAGGCGTTAGATCCGAGCGCAGGGTTCGACCACCGTTGGATCGAGGAGAACCTACACATTCTTTAAAGTGCAAGGAGTAGAGGGCTCACAAATTCCGACAGCATGAGGGCCGTGATATATGAATAAATACAAGAAGAGTGCACTGAAGAGGAGGATAGATCGCAGGCGTCCAATCTGAGCGCAGGTTCTGACCACCGTTGGATCGAGGAAAACTTGCACGATCTTTAAAAGTGCAAGGAGTAGAGGGCTCACAAATCCAGAAAGCAGGAGGACCGTCCATCTGAGGGGGTTATGTGGACCATTGACCTGACTCCCTGTCGGAGTTTCGGGGATCGAGAGTTGGAGATGACAAGTAATATCATCCATAGAAATACCGATTTTGCAATATGCAAAATCCCGACTGAATCTGAACCGTCAGATCAAGATGCAATCTAGACCATCGATTCAACTCACGTCAGCAAAACCACGTCATCTAGGAACACGTGGCACAACCAGGTAATGACAAGTGTCAGACTGATTCAACATGCCAAGCACATGTAAGTCACGAATCAGGGTGACACGTGGAAGTTATTTAACACATGTGACATCATCAGACGTGGAAGTTTCAAGGATCGCGTGTTGGAAATGTCAAAGAAACAATGCAACAGGAATCCTGATTTCACGATATGCAAAATCACGACTTAAATCGCAGCCATTGAGTCAAGATCAAATATGGACCATCGATTCCAGTCCTTGTCGAAGTTTCGGGGATCGAGAGTTGGACATGTCAAAGATTATTGACATCAGGAATCCCGATATCACGATATGTGAAATCTCGATGTAATCTGAGTCGTCAGATTAAGGTTGAATATGGACCGTTGATTCTAGTCCTTATTGGAGTTTCAAGGATCAAGAGTTGGACATGTCAAAGATTATTGACATCAGGAATCCTGATATTGCGATATGTGAAATTCCGATGTAATATGAACCGTCAGATCAAGTGTTGATAGGAGGGCTACTGATGCACGACATAGTGAAACTACCAGAAACCATTGAGGGCATCTACTAGAGAATTCAAAGAGACCCCTGTGTGATCGCCAGAGGAGAAGAAGAGTCTCCAAGCTTCGTCCAAGTGAAGGAAGACTATTCTTAGAAGGGATTGACAGATGGATGAGCATGGAAGCCTGTAAATAAAACAAAGAAGGTGAGCTCGACTGTCACAGAGAATACGAAGAGTCTCAACTGCCAGAGAGGTTGAGGAATCTCAACATAACATCCAGTGATGTTGAATGCATGGGAAAATGGCCAGAGAAGATGAAGAGTTACGATGATGATCACGCAGAGAAATTGAGAGGTGGAGGAGATTGGTGTATTATGATCATGCAGAGGAATGGTGAATATTGCATGCACAAGATGCACAGAAGCTATATATACATGGTACAAAGAAGAGAAGGGTTACTATCGCTATTGGAGTTTGTTGTGGTTGTTGTTGGTGAAGTTGATTCATGTGTGGAGAAGGAGGAGAGTGCAGCAGGTGAATAGCATAGAAGAGGAACTGTACAGTGAATGGACATGGTGCACAGAGCATAAAAAGTGGAAGAACAGACAATGCAAGTGATGTGTGCAGAAAGGCAATGAGGCAGACAGAGCAATGAAATGCAGCAGAATAGTGATGAGTATGGTAAGCCATTGTTGAACATCATATCACTGTAATAAGTTTCAGTAGAAAAGATTTATATTTCAGGGTGGTTGGGAGGAGCTAGGGAGGACTGGTGTCCTCAAAGGTTCAAGTGGGTGCTTGAACATAGGGAGTTGGTGCTTCCTTCTAGTTGGTGCTAGAGAAACCGGGGAGTTGGTGCTTCCTTCTAGTTGGTGCTAGAGAAACCAGGGAGTTGGTGCTTCCTTCTAGTGGGTGCTAGAGAAAACAAAGAGTTGGTGCTCTTAGCAAGTTGCAACTTGAAAAACTGAGGTTCTAGCCTCATTATGAGTTGGTGCTCATATGTATGATACTGTAAA
>ML787120.1:334767-392045 GCA_009831015.1 Picea engelmannii
AGTGCCATCAGTGTGTCTAAAAATCCTGTCCTCCACTCCAAGACAAAACATATTCCCATAAAATATCATTTTCTGAGAGAGTAGGTCACCAATCAGATTGTTTAGGTCCATTACATTCCCACTACAGAACAAATTGCAGACATATTTACTAAGCCCCTAGCCAAGACACCGTTTGAATATATCAGACAGAAGTTGGGTGTCATTTCGTTTCACACCTAAAAAGTCCATATTTTTAGGGGGAGTTTTGCATTGTTTGAATATCTAATGCCTCCTAAAATTACTGCAATAGCTCAGGGGGAGCATGTCTCTTCTTTGAAATTGATGTCAAAGGGGGAGAAAAGAATTCAGGTGCCTTAGTTGCCATCAATGACAAAGGGGGAGATTGTTGGCAAATGTTTAACAGGTAGCGTATGCTTGTCATTGATGGCAAGTACAACAGTGAAGATGGCAGGATCAGAGTGTGCACCGATGGAAAAACAAGAACAACGTAATCTCAGGAGGAATTAGCACAGAGTCGAATGCAGTGCGTAGGTGTGCACTAGGGATGAGGTTAACTCATGACTAAATATCAAGGGAGATAGCGTACTTAGGATCACAGGTGGATCAAAGGTCGAGGCCTTTGACACTTAGAAATTCTTCCAAGTAAGAAGGATGTGTAAGCTTGGAGGAGAAGCATCGGTGATAATTGGATCCCATCCCAAATTCTTAATGACCGTCAGATCTCAATGTAGACAAGAGGAGCGCACAGATATGGAGGATAGATCTCGGGCGTTAGATCCGAGCGCAGGGTCTGACCACCATTGGATCGAGGAGAACCTGCACATTCTTTAAAGTGCAAGGAGTAGAGGGCTCACTAATCCTGACAGCATGAGGGCCATCAGATCTGAATAAAGACAAGAAGAGCATGCTGAAGAGGAGGATAGATCTCAGGCGTCAGATCTGAGTGCAGGGTCTGACCACCGTTGGATCGAGGAAAACCTGCATGATCTTTAAAAGTACAAGGAGTAGAGGGCTCAAAAATCCTGAAAGTAGGAGGACCGTCCATCTCAGGGGGCTATGTGGACCAATGACTCGACTCCCTATCGGAGTTTCAGGGATCGAGAGTTGGAGATGACAAGTAATATCATCCACAGAAATCTTGATTTCGCGATATGCAAAATCCTGAATGAATCTGAACCGTCAAATCAAGATGTGATCTAGACCGTCGATCTGACTCACGTCAGCAAACCATGTCATCTAGGAACACGTGGCACAACTAGGTAATGAAAAGTGTCAGACTGATTCAACATGCCAAGCACATGTAAGTCACGAATTAGGGTGACACATGGCAGTTATTTAACACATGTGATGTCAGCAGACTTACACCATGTCGGAGTTTCGAGGAACGCGTTTTGGAAATGTCAAAGAAATAATAAAACAGGAATCCCGATTTGGCGATATGCAAAATTGTGACTTAAATCACATCCATTGAGTCAATATCAAATCTAGACCGTGGATTCCAGTCCTTGTCGGAGTTTCGGGGATCGAGAGTTGGACATGTCAAAGATTATTGACATCGGGAATCTCGATATCGCAATATGTGAAATCGCGATGTAATCTGAGTAGTCAGATTAAGGTTGAATCTGGATCGTTGATTCCATTCCTTGTCGGAGTTTCGGGGATTGAGAGTTGGACATGTCAAAGATTATTGACTCAGGAATCCTGATATCAAGATATGTGAAATCGCGATGTAATTTGAACCATCAGATCAAGTGTTGATCAGAGGGCTACTGATGAATGACACAGTGAAACTACCAGAAATCATTGATGGAATCTGCTAGAGAATTCGAAGAGACCCCTGTGTGATCGCCAGAGGAGAAGAAGAGTCTCCAAGCTTCATCCAAGTGAAGGAAGACTATTCTTAGAAGGGATTGACAGATGGATGAGCGTGGAAGCCTGTAACTAAAACAAATAAGGTGAGCTTGACTGTCACAGAGAAGATGAAGAGTCTCAACTACCAGAGAGGCTGAGGAATATCAAAATAACATCCAGAGATGCTGAATGCGTGGGAAAACGGCTAGAGAAGCTGAAGAATTACGATGATGATCACGTAGAGCACTCGAGAGGTGGAGGAGATTGGCGTGGTATGATCATGCAGAGGAATGGTGAATATTGCATGCACAAGATGCACATAAGCTATATATACACGGTACAGAGAAGAGAAGGGTTGTTGTCGCTATTGGAGTTTGCTGTGGTTGTTGTTGGTGAAGGTGATTCCTGTGTGGAGAAGGAGGAGAGTGCAGTAGCTGAATAGCATAGTAGAGGAACTGTGCAGTGAATGGACATGGCTCACAGAGCATAAAAAGTAGAAGAACAGACAGCGCAAGTGATGTGTGCAGAAAGGCAATGAGGCAGACAGAGCAATGAAATGCAGCAGAATAGTGATGAGTCTGGTAAGCCATTGTTGAACATCATATCACTATAATAAGTTTCAGTAGCAAAGATTTATATTTCAGGGTGGTTGGGAGGAGCTAGGGAGGACTGGTGTCCTCAAAGGTTCAAGTGGGTTCTTGAACACAGGGAGTTGGTGCTTCCTTCTAGTTGGTGCTAGAGAAACCAGGGAGTTGGTGCTTCCTTCTAGTTGGTGCTAGAGAAACCAGGGAGTTGGTGCTTCCTTCTAGTTGGTGCTAGAGAAACCAGGGAGTTGGTGCTCATATGTATGATACTGTAAAGAATGTAACTATTACTTATCATATAAAGAAAAAGAGGTTTTTACCCTGCATGGGTTTCCTCAGGAAATATCTGTCTTTGTGTTTCTCATATATGTGGATGATGCTGAAAGTGCCATTGTTTATTTCCCTGCATTATTGTGATCATCATTCAGTGTCTCAACAAAGAGTTTAAAAGAACCATAATTGTTTAAGCATGATAACAACTGATTCACCCCCCCCCCCTCTCAGTTGTCCTACAACCCTCACAACATTTTGCTAAGAAAAATAAACCTGTGGGTCAGAAAGGACATTATCTGCTATGGGATTTAAGGTTTCAAACTCTAACTCAGATTTGTGAGTCTGTAAATTTGAATCATGGTTTTATTGAAAATGATTTCTATTAATAAAATCCTCCCAAGAATCGCTATTCTATTTTAACTGAGACTCAATCAAAATTTTAACGAAACCATGATGAAAAACATTTCTTTCTGAACTAAGATGTTTCCTCTAGTAAAAATGAGCCATTTTTGAAAGTCTTTTGAGTAAGAACACCGGCATATTTAACTGATAATCCATGAAAACCATCAATAACCAGAAGTGGTATATGAAGAAAATACTATATCGACCTTTGTAGGTGATAAAACCTTTGATAATTCATAAAATAAAATGCCATTTTTCTTTCACTAGGGAGATAAGCATACCTTTGTATTCGTATTTTCAGTTAGGAGAAATTAAGATTTATGACTGAGGGATATCTTTAAATCTTTTGGTCTTGGACCAACACTCCCCATTTAATGAAAACTTGTCACTTTGGCTATCATTTCCTCATTTATACGAAACTAAATATCTCGAGCGTTGGTGCATTCAGCATCAAAACACAATGCAAAATCTTTAGTAACTTATGAATTATAGCCAATGAGCCATTAAACATCTGCAAGAAATCTAACTAGCCAACTTTTGAAATGTGGGATAATTGTCTTCATTATATTCAGTAAGTTCAATTCCAGGTTCGATTCTGGATATCATACCCATACTAAAATTTTACTGCAGCTTGAAAAACTCTCATGGAAAGGTAACAAACCCTCACCCACAAGTAAAAACCTTTAACTCTCAGGGTAAAAAAAAATTGAAATAAATCAAACCCTTCGACAGAGTAATCCTATCATGACTTGAGATGTGTAATCAATTCATAGTAATGGCGAGGAAGGAAAGTACCAAACATGGAGGAATATTAACATATCTTCAAAAATACATATTCACATGATGTATGAAAAATCATAAGACTGTAGAGATAAATTAAAGCCATTAAAATTTGTGATGACAAGGTACAAACTCGATGAATCACCTTTTGTTTTGAGATTTGGATTAACATACTAACCTCATTTATGTTAATTAAAACCTTGATTAAATCATCGAAAATATAACCTATGTTTTCATAGATATAGTTAAAGGTCAATAGAATTTTCAAATTTTCAAATTCTTAAATATTTTCAAAACAAAAGACTTAGAGAAGCGATATAATCATGATTTTGATACCTTTTTCAAATACTGTAGCTCATGTATAAATTATAAAAAGTAATGTAGTTGGGAAAAAAAAAATCAAGGATATGTTGATCAAATGACTTGGAAATCAAAACGAAAACAACCAAGAAAGAAGATGTCATTAAAATATATATGAAGCTTCAGAGGAATTGGGAACATGATCAACAAATTTTTCAAAAACTGAAAATAAAAATCAAGTGAAAACATGATGATTTTTCAAAAAAAATTAAAATCTTTTTCTTTTCAAAATGAAAAAGAATGAAGGGTCCAAAATTTATTTATATCACATGCAAAATTTGGGAGGGTGTTTTTTGCTACAACAATACCTCAAAAGGATTGTGTTTCCAAACTAATTCATCTTCTTGATCTTTTATTCTAATATGGCCTACCTTGAGAGCCATGATGTAAGCATTCCAAGGAAATGAAAGACGATCATCCAAATTCAGAGCGTGAGAATATTTCCAACCTTGATGTGGTGAACCAAGCCGGTTCACCAGGTAAATACCCAATGTAGGTATGAAAATAGGTTATACTCCATAAATGATAATATATCAATATGAATATGAATATGAGATTATGAGTACAATAAGAATGAGGGCCTTATATACCCACTGCAGGGTGCCCTTTCATCAAGAGACGTGACCTTTCACTGGGAAGGTGTCTCTTCATTATTATTCATTAACTATTTATGATGTATTCATACTTATTATTAGATATTATGTTCATAATGTTGCCTTCCCCTTAAAAATTCTTTGTCCTCAAAGCATACCTATGGAAGACTTGTCTCTTTCTCTGGATTGTAATATTATCTCCTTATTCTTTATTCTTGAATTAATGATCATTGAGGACTTGAAATTATAGGATCTTCTAAGCGTTGAGTAGAACTGTCGAACTGTAAGATATTTTTACCAACCTAAATCGATCTTCTGCAAAACTAGGCTTTTATAGGGTTCTTATAGAAAACTTGATGTATTGCGACTCCTATGATAACTTTTACCTTGAGCATCATTTATAATGGAGGTAATATATTTTTACATATCTGTCATTTGTTTATGTGGATACCTTGACTGGCTGAAGTATCTATTTTTTTTATTAGGATGTCTATAAGGAATCCTTGCAATCTAATCTTTACTTCGTGTACTTATAACTTCTTCTTGATTGTATTTTGGAATTGAGTATTATTCATAGGTATGGCTTGATTCTACTTAGATATGTGAGGAACTCTTTACGTAAATGGAATTTCCAAACTTTTGGGTTGTAAGGTTGATTGGGTCGGTATTAATTCCCTTATCAATAATTAGGTTTTTTTCATTTGAATATTTATGTATCTCCATATGTTCAGTCATTGTCTCTTTATCCACCAATGATTCCTTATTGGCAAGTTGATCTAAGTTTTCTTGTACAGTCTTCTTATCACTCTTTATCTTCTTAATCCGGGTGACTAAACTTTGATTATGGGATTTTAGGCGAAAAATTTCTGTGTCTTTGTCTATGACAATTTTGTCACATTATTTTTGTATCTCAATTATTGAATGTTGTTTGCCTAACAATAGTATTTTGGAGATATGATCAAGATATTTTGATGTAGATATTGAATCTGGCTTCACTGAGATGTCATGTAATTTTATTTTTTTCTTCTTGTAGGAAAACAATAAAAACTTTTTTTCAAGAATTAATATTAATCTACCCAACGTCTCTAACCAAGTCGAGTTGAGGATTATGTTTTCCTGAGATTAAACTTAAGGCTCAAAGAATAATGTCAGGCATCATGAATTAAGGAAATTTGGTGTTAAAGTGCTTTTTCTTCCATTAGTTGTATGAGATTGAAATCCTCAAATGAAATTAATATCTGAATAGAACAAAGGTCGTATTTCATTGTCTGAGTCAATTTATCAAATTGAGAGAGGAGAAGAAAGTTACAAAACTATTAAAAAAACTAATGCATCAATGACACAATATTCTTACCTTGTTTATAGTAGAAGGAAATGTAGAATGCACTTCTAAAAGGAAATAAGATATAGTGATCCAAATAACAGGTAGGTATTGTATTTGTTGATAGAAAATACAGAGGAAAAATTGATTTCTAATCAAATACTAAATGAAATGTAATCATAGTAGAGGTTGTACTAAATTGTAATCGTTCACTTGTTTAGGAGTAACTTAAATAGAACAAAAGATATGAAACACAAAGAGGGAACATGACTGAAACAACACAAAAGTTGGAATCCTTGTCTGCACATGTATTAATACTCACAAAGGATGAGTTTTCTTAGTTAAAATACGGCAAGAAGAAGCCCGTTTTCCTTCTTTGAAATATGTATTTATACAAAAGTTCTCAACGTTAAGTGATTGGAATTCTTCTATTTCTAAAATAATAAATTTACAGATTATGAAATATGAAACATTTCACTTTCATTTCTACCGGTCTCATCATTATGTTGGCAGAGGTGTTTTTCTCTCTAGTTCTCCAGCTCCAAAACAAATAACATGCATGAGTTATCTCATTTGTTTCCAGTGGTGCTACCTTTTCCTTGCTCAATACATTTGATGCATCTGCTCACAAATTGTGCCACCATCCTGGAGGGATCTGTTAAATTATTAGCCTCAAAAATATATAATTTCCTTTCCAATTGAGGCAATCTTTCTGCCATTCGTCTATCTTCTGAAACTATAGACTATAATTGCATATTAGGCTTCACTAGCCATCTATTTATCTGAATAATATCAACATGTTTTATCTGTGAGGTTTCGGCTTGAGCCTCTTCCATATTTGTCTTAATGTCAAGTTGATGTTTTGTTAGGTCAATATGTCCTAGTACTCTAGAGCTATATTCTTTATCAAGGCCTAATGATTCTTTGTTGAGTGAGTGGAAAACTTCTTCACAAAACTCCTTCACTTCCTTAGCCATTTTCCTACCTTCACCTATGCTAGATTCCTAGGTATTTAGTATTATATCACCTCTGGTCTGTTCCAAAATTGACAACTTGGAAGACATAGCTACTCCTTCTCTTGTTGATGACATAACTACTTCTTGGAAGGTAGTCTGGGCGGTAATAACCTCAAACAAATGTTATTTAATTTTTGATCTATCACCTAAAAATGATCTTGGAGAGTTTCAACCTTAGTGAGAAGGCTTTGTTGTGCTACTTCCAGTTCCTTTTGTACTTCCAATGTCTGAGCTTGGAACACTATTATATCTACAATCATATTTTCAGTAGAGCTTACTTTGTCTTCTAGTTGCCTTACCAACTCATCTTATTGGGTGGCCCATCCCTAACTCACTTATATATTCCTGTGCATCACCTTGAGGCTGGATTTGAGCTGTTGGATTTCCTGTTTGTCGTTGGATCTAATCTAATCAAATCTCTTGTTTTCCTTGATTCGAATATTCTTTTCAATAGTCTTCATTTGATTCCGCAATTATCCTATTTGCAGATCTTTCTGCTTCAGTCGTTCTTTTAAATTCCTGACTGAAAACAGGTTGGTTGTCTCAAAATCCCCCAGTGAACCTGCTACTACTTCAGAAAAGTCTACCTCCTCCAAGGCTTCTCCATCAATTAGAACCCTGTGTCTTTTGATAGATGAACCTTCTTTTTGGTGTATTTCTCTCTTCATCACAACCTTCCTTTTCTTCCAAAAAAGGACATTGGAAGGAAGAAACTCTTCAACTAAAATAGGTGTGAGGTATTCTATGAATACTACCTCTACATTTGGATTCCCTCTGGTGAAATGTAATGGTGTGATGAAGTGGATGGGGTTGACGATTTTGGTGAACGATTGTTTTCCGACTATGTCTATAGTTGATTTATTTGGTGTAAATAGTGGTCCTTCTTCTCCCTCTTTTGTTAGGGTCTTTGCTTGATATTTAACTTGAATTCTTGGTATATCTATCAATATAGTATCCCCTTCTTGATTCAAAACCTCAGTCTTCTCTAGGCTTTCTCGGGATCCCTGTCCACTAGAACTTACTGCTTTTGAGCTTTGGGTCTTCATTTTCTATGCAACTGGAGACGTTGGGGTTCCTCCTTGTAATACTTTAGGGAGTCTACTTCGTTTGTGCCTTCGAAAGTCGTAAAACTCAATCATTTTATCAGGTGATAGAGCTCGAACTAGACTCAAGATCTTTGGAGAATATCTTGCTCCTCGAAAATTTTTGTCTCGAGGAGAATATTCATGTTGATATTTTTTTAAATTGTAGTTGGCCATGTGATTACCCATGACCTTCTGTGGGTCATGCTTCTTGAATTCAATGCTAACCAACTTTATTTCTTCCAAGGCCACGACCTCTACTTTAGAGTGACTGAAATCCAGTAGGGAAAATGTACCAATCTGCAAAGGAAAAGAGGGCCATACCTTTTTCTGCACCTCTTTGATATCCTTACTAATCCCGCCAAGCACAGTTTGTCGTGCGACCTCTTAGCACACTAATCGGTCTGGTAAAAATTGTGGCAGGGCATATGGAGGAACTGAGCATCCAAAAACCCTAATATAGGAGAAGTGTTCCTCAATATACCAATCTTCTATTCTTCCCACGTTAGTCACAATTTTGTCTGAAATTCTGGGAGGGGATAGCCATATATGGCGGTGTGCATCAGCACCACTACCCAGTTGAAGATCTCATAAGGGAAGTCTTTTTCCTTTTCTTCCCAAAGCTTTGAATGAAAAATATGTATGGGTTTGACACTATTTGGAGTCCAACTCCAGTCCATCAACGGAAAATGTGTCATGAAACAGACGACGTCCATAATATAAGCCGACATGAAAATTTGGGTCAGCTTCCCTTTGGTTCTTAGTGACTGATATCTTGCAATCTCTTGAACCAAACTGTTCGACAATATATTTTCCCAATCAAAAGAGTATCCCTTTGCTACTAAGTGCATAATAGGTACCCACGGTAAAAAGAAATGAGTTTTGTTTTCTTTATCATAGAGCTTGCACATAATCATTTCTATGTACATTATATGAGGTTCTAGTGCAACAACTGGGTATACACCATGGGAATCAGCTATGAACTTCTCAGGGTGAGAATACCAGTCTTTAATTAAATTGGGAAGGTTTTTTTTGTATTGGTCATATTCCTTCTTGTTGAATTCTACTAGGAAATTTTCATTGTAAATGAAACTGGATACCAGAGACAATTTGTACATCACCTACAGATGTTCCAGCTTGAAAGACCCAATTGCGACCTTTTGTGAATTGGAAATAGTTCTGGTTGGGATATCTACGTGGTCCAACACCCAACTGACCATATCATTATAGGGTAAGAGCCTAGGCCTTGTCGCTACCTTATGTATCTCTGACTGAGCAACAATTTTGTATTTGGTAGATAGGTCCTCCTTCTCGTTGTCGCTTGAATCATCCGGACAATTTACCAAGTCATATTGTAAGATGATTAATACTTGCATCCAGGATTTGACAATGTCTATGCTTCTGGGTGAGGTGTCAGAGAGAACATCTACATTCTGGCTCAAACTTTCACCAGTCTCTTTATGTGCTCTTCGTGGATCCATGGTATCAAGCCTTTGAACTCTGTTATCTGCCACATGAAAGTGTAAAATCCTTTAGCTGGAAAAAACTTACAGCTTAGTAAAATGCATAATGAAATTCAAATTCACATTCCTTTTCCTTTAATCTCATCGATCAACCAATACCTTCACTGACAGATTATTTACTTTCTTTAATGAATCAGATTCAAGCGGTGGCTCAAAATCTTATTTAGAATGATTGTCGTAAAGGCATTATTAATGGCATTTATTTTTGGCGGTTCATGCTCGGGAAAAGCACATACAAAATTTGAATCTATCTGAGTCATCATTAAGTGATGGATTAATTAAGCGATAATATTTGTTAAATCATAGGTTAATCATATTTATCATTAAGTAAATTTCAACATTTCAGCTCTCAGGAGATCTTATAATAGCCTGAGCTATAACTTACGAAATGTGAAATCATGATGTAATTAATTAAGTTTAATTGTGCTTAACCCTTTTAATTAATCATGATTAACCTCAAAGATTTTGGGGTTTTTGATCTGGGGATATTGATATTCTTTATATGTTAGGATCCCCGAAACGCGAAATCGCGATAAGATTTATTAATCGTTAATTGTTCTTATCCCTAAATTAACCCGGTTTAACACTTAAGATAGTTCCATGACTTCGTGTATCTGGACTTTGGAGTTCTTACATGTTGGACTGTTAGTATCGGGAAACCCTAAAACCCGACATTTCAAAGGTAGCCTTTAGTGATTTGACCTTTTAACGAGTGGGTGACTCCATAACTTTTAGGGATTTTAGATCGCTGGATTCGACAAAATACTTCATCAACGGTGATATTCAAGTGCACGTTTGTCCTTATTTAAACAAGAATGAAACTTATCTAATTCTAAAGTTTAGAAAAATATATATGTTCCAACATAGGCGCCATCTAGGGATCGCGTCTCCCTGCGAGTCGTGAAGAATAGTAGACCAAGTGACTTTATTGGGTAAATGGAGTCACTATTGCATTTTGTGGAACTTTTTCATAAAAGGATTGCACTGAGAAAAGGGTTTCAATCGTAACTTAGAAAGCCTTCAAAACACATCAAATCATGACTTTTAGTTAGGCTATTTGAAATTTCTCTTTCCTGAAACTGTATTCATATTTGTTTAAGATAATCAAAACAGCCTCAACCTATCTATTAGACTTTGTTCAATCTTATTTGTGTCAAGGAAAAGTGATTTTAATGATTTAATTAGGGATTCCTTAGTTGTATTAGAATGTAAATCTTGTTGAGAGGCAGACTAACTACCAGAGTACATTATAATACCTGTATAACAACCTTGTAGATATCGTAGACATTGATTCACTTCCAGCGAGCCTGTTCAGTACCCCAGTGAAGTTATCTAATTCCCAAATTGAATTTCCTTTCACCACTTCATTTTGTAATGTTGATTTTAAATGCTTGAGATGAGGGCAATGATTTAATGAATTTCCTTTCATCATCACTTTTTTTAACTAGATGGGGGCAATCATTTAGATGAATTTCCTTTCACCATCTGTCTTATATATATTTTTAAGCATGAAGTGGGGGTAATCAATTTGTATGTCATATACCAGGGATGATATATTCTTATAATTTAGCAACAGATGTCTGTTAACTCACTTTGATTACTCTAGGTTAATTTCCTTCCGACCTTCAAGACACCTTCGCCTACAAGGAATTTTTTCATGGGGGATTTTTACTTTTAAGGGGATTTCCTCAAGTGAAATCAATCAGTTTTAATATCTTAGAAAGGCCAAAGTAGTCAGGATTAACCTAGATATACTTTCTTCTAGTTAAATTGATAAGTGTGTATAAATATTCTCCTAACATTACTTTGAGATATGTTTCTGAATTTTTAGAGTTAAGGCGAAATATCCTCTCTATGGAGACCAAGGGAGAAGATGAGAACCAAAGCAAACATAAGATTTAAGATGGGCAGATTGGAATAGTAAGAGTATTCAAAAATTCTATTGCGAACATGATCAATCTCACCTAAGATTTTTAGTGATTATCGTATTTCTTTAAGCTCTTTTATTTGTATTTCATTTTTATTTAATTTTCTTTTAATAATATATTTATTTTTTTTTAAACCTCAGAGAATTTTTTTAAGATTATTCTATAATTCTCATATTCCTCTTATCATTGATTAGGTGAAAATATTTCTATGAATGAGATTTCTTTCAGATTAGATGGATTCCCCTGAAAACTTTGATTTGTTTCAGTAGGTTTTAGAAGCTCGTACCTCAAAATTTCTTCATATTTTCAACTAAGCTGACTATTTATTTATCACCTGTTTTGGGAGCATATCGCTCTATTGAAACGTTTTTACGATATTTCGACTATCAACCAGTATCCTACGATAAAAATAAACATGAGAGATATCAGATACTTCTCAAAATAAATAGTAACTATTACCTGTTTTTTTTTTTTTTGGAAAACAACAAACATATTTGTATTTACAATGAAAGTAGCAACTTACCAAAGAAATAAAAAAAACCATGAATCAAAGTAAAGAAATCAAACTGGTATATATAGTGAGAGTTTGGAAACCATTTATTGCATAAAATGCTTCAGGTAACGCCTGTTGATAGGGGTGTTATGGATTTTTTCATCTAGATTTTCCAATAAAAATGAATTCTTCCCTTCAGGAGCTATGATATTGAAGGGTCCACACCAGATATGGTTGAATTTGTCATGTTTTCCTGAGTCTTCCTTCCTAGCATCCCACTTTAAAACCAGGTCACTAGGACATAATTCCCTATCTTTATCTTTTTGGTCAAACAGGGCTTTCATGCTATCTTGATATTTCTAGAGCCTCTCATCCACTTCAGTCCTATTTTGCTAAACTTCAATCAATTGATTTATTCTCCTGGTGACATGATTTTTCTCTTCCTTGTCATCTTGCCAGAGTTTCATTACAGGTAGAACAATATTGATGGGGAGAAAAACATCGGTACCATATACCATTTGAAAAGGGAACATTCTAATTGATCTCTTAGTGCCTATCTGATTACCCCACAAAGCATATTTCAAATGTACATGCTAGGATTTCTTATTTTTAGTCAACACTTTTTTAATTATGGTGATTAGACTCTTGTTCGAGGATTCGTCTAACCCATTTCCCTAAGGATAATAGGCTGTGGAATGCCCTAGAATGATGTTGTACTTCTGACAAAAACTTACCAAATTCATGGACTTGAAAGCTTGGGAATTATCAGTAACTATCTTCCGAGGACAACCAAATATTGGCAAAATGTTTTCTTCCAAGAAACCAATCACCACTGTATCTGTTGTGTTTCGTGTCAGAATAACCTCTACCCATTTGGTGAAATAGTCGGTAGCAGTCAAAATCCACTTACTCTATGCACTGGAATGTGGATGTATTTCACCGATGAAATCCAGACCCCATTGTTGAAATGAAGCTTTTGTTTTGACTGGGACCAAAGGTAATGCAGGAATATTTTTCTCTCCTGAAAATAGTATACAGGGGTTATAGGCTCTGACTTTAGCATTCACATCAACAAATATTTTTGGCCAATAATATATAGCTCTCATGATCTTATATGTCGTTTCTCTCCATGCATGATGCCCTCCACACACTCCTTCGTGGAATTCATTTATTACCCTCTCTGTTTCAGATTCTACTAGATAGCTTAGTAAGAAACCCAAAGGATACTTCCAATATAGTTGACTATCCATGATATAATATTTCACCGTGTGCAACTTCAATGTTCTGGATTTGGAAGGTTTCATATCGCTCGGGAACTATAGAGTGAGAAGGTAGGAAACTATATATTTATACCAAGCTAAAAAAGAGAATTTATCCTGGATTTGATTCACAGGTATCTGGTCATCGAACTCTTTGATATCTAGAATCTCTTCGTAGGATTGTAAATGATTTATCCAAAGTGCCCAGAAATTTGATTCAGCTAGTAATTTAGCCAACCCCTGACCTTTGACCAGTTTGGTCGGTTTTACTTCTAAGTCAAATTCTTGAATCTTGGCTAACCATCTGCCTCTTTTTCTGTCACTATCTGGCTAAACTAATATGTCCTTGACAAAACTAGTTGGTACATTGGTGATTACCTTAGAATGGAGCACATAAGTTCTGAAAACTTTGAGATCTTTCACCATTGCATATTCTTGTTTCTCTAATATATCATATATTAGTTCAAAATTTCTTGGACTTTTACTAAAGAATGATACTGGCTGCTCAAAACCTTCATCGTTCTTTTGTAGGAGCACGACTGTGATAGTGTGTTTGGAGGACAATGAGAAAATCAAGAACTCCTTCATATAATCTAGACTGGCCAGCATTGATGCTTCACCTATAACTTTCTTGATACGTTCGAATGACTCTTTTGCTTCATTTTTCCATTTAACTTCGTTGTATTTCTTGAGCATATCTGTAATCAATTTTACAATTTCAATGAATTTTGGGATAAATCTTCTTAAAAAAATATTTTTTCCTAAAAATGATTGAATCTCTTTTCTATTCCTAGGAATAGTTATTGTATCTATAGATTCAACCCTTTTCGGTTTAATTTTAATTCCATCTCTAGTTACTATGTGGCCCAAGAGTTTACCTTCCTGCATAAAAAAATGAGATTTCTTGGGGTTCAGAGACAAACCAAATTTTCGACATTTCTCAAACGTCTATTTGAGGTGCACCAGGTGTTCTGCATCAGATTTAGAAAATATTGTTACATCATCAAGATATATTACTATGAACTTATCTCTTCCGCCGACAAAGGGGATTTCCATAGCTCGTTGGAACGTGGATCCTGCGTTCATCAATCCGAATGGAATTTTGTCATACATGAAGGTACCCCGTGGGGTGGTGAACATGGTTTTTTATTTATCATCCTCATGGACTATAATTTGATTATAGACTGAGAATCCGTCAATCATATACATTCTATTTTCTCCGACCACTTTTTTCAACACGTGATAAATTTTAGGTAATGGATAATTATCCTTGAGAGATAATCTGTTTAAATTTCTGAAATCGACACAAAGTCTGATTTCACCATTTTTCTTCATGACCATAACCATATTATCCACCCACTCAGAATACCTGAGTGGAACAATGATCTTTGCATATAGGATCCTTTTCACTTCCTTTTCTATTATAGGTAGTAGTATGGGATTTATCTATCTGAGCTTCTACCTGAACGTTTTAACACCCTTCTTTAGGGGAATTTTGTGTTCGATTACGATGGTATCATAAGTTCTTAATTCATCATAGGACCATGCGAAAACATCCTTGTACTTCTTGAGTAACTCGACATATTTTATTTTCATTTCAGGGGGAAGGTATTTAGATATCTTTACCATCTTAGGTGTTTCCTTAGTGCCTATGTTACAATCTTCAACCTCTTCAGGATGAGGCTGCAAAGTAGACTTTAAGGGAATATCATCATGATCGAATAATCTTTCCAAATGAATCAAACCTTTAGGGATCTAATTATTTTTCAATACCAACATGCAGTGATTAGAGATATTATCCTGTAACTCCAGGGGATCTTCACCTTCCTGCATAATCCAAGCAGGGTCATTCTGATTTTCCTGATCAATATGCATTTCAGAAAATTCATCCACCATTTCTAGGAATTTCCTGATTTGCTCATCATCTTCGAAGACTTGCCAGTGTTGAACATTATTTGGTATGGAGGGTATGTGCCTCATTTATATGTGATACTTTAGTTTGAGGACAGTAGGAGGTACAAATGTTGTGACTGATTTGACCAATGAATCTACCTGTTGATTCTCCATTCTGGGAATATGATGGATATTGAATGATGAGAAAAAATTCTCAATCAGATCTCAGGCACAATTTTTGTAGGACCTCAACCTTGCGTGTTTGGCTTGGCATTGTTGCTTTATCTGTTTCACAATTAATTTCGCATCACCATAAACTACCAGATTTGCAATCTTTAACTTTCTGGTAGCTTCTAAACCTAAAACCAGGGCTTCTTATTCACATACATTATTGGTGTAGTCAATGTACCATTGTAATCTGTAAGAGAAAGGGATAACAAAATCATCTCTGGGTGCCACAAACAACACTCCAACTCCTTCTCCTTCACAAGATGAAGCACCATGGAAATACATTTTCCAAACTCCAACACTATTTACATTTTTATTTGTTTTTTCTATCTTTTCTTTTTCTGTACAATTTTCTTCTATACATTCATATAAATCATCATCGATAGATAATATATAGTTTCCTAAATCCTGATCTACCACACAAACAGGATAACTATTTGTATTCAGTGGATCACTTACTATATATGCCAACCTTGTTTCTCTGTACAGGCGAGTGAACTGTCCGTCGAAGATCAGGATTGTAGCATATGTCATGTCAAGTTGAAGGGATCCTCCAAGTTTGGCGCCCCAAGACCTGGACAACAACATGCCATACTTTGGAGGGATATCAACAACAACCACATCGATCAGAACACTTTTTACCGAAATCTGTGCAAGATTAACCACTAAATCTTTAATCATACCCACACATTTAAATTTTCTCAAATCAAAAGAATACAGATCTCTGTATGGTATGGTAATTTCGAGACCAAGTCTATCCATAATATCTTTGGGAATCACATTGTGGGAGGCTCCATAAACTAACATCCAATTATGGAGCAGATGATCATGCATAGTCAGCATAATGTAGAAAGGAGTGACATAATCTTTTTCATTTTCAAAATGCGGACCAAACATTATAGTTGCTTTATCATCTTCTAAATTTATAACATACGCATCAATTTCAACATCAATAAAATTTATCATTTTGGCAATCTGTTTTCTATATGTAGGGTTTTTTGCCAATTCAACCAGAGACACAGGGATCTTGATTTTATTAATTTCATTCTCTAAACTAAAACTTCATGTTTCCTTTTCAACTTCTCTGGTGGGGGCTTCCATCTCCCTTTTTTCTGATTTATTAATTTTTTTTCTTTCATTTTAGTTGTTTTTGTTTCAACAATCTGTGTTTTAGCTGCTCTTGTTTCAGTTGATTTTGTTTTGACAATATGTGTTTTAGCTACTTTTGTTTTAGCAGTCTTTGTTTCAGCTATTGGTTGAGCTGCCTCATTCACTTTATTTCTTGATAAGATTTTCTTTGGTTGGGAATTTGTGATATTTCTATCTCTGGGCCTTAAATTATACATTTTTTGAATCTCGGCCATTATATTGTTAGCGAGTCCTTGATAAGAAGAATCTTCTATGATATTTATGCTATCAACATTATTAGACTGGTATTATGTGTTTAAATACCTTACATAACCTAGCCTCGTCAAATAAGCTTCTTGACAATCATCGCCAAGATTATTCATATCTTCCTCTAACTCCTCAAAGTTTCGCATGTTGTCTCCTCCTATAATTTTTTTGTTTTTAAAGGGGGTCTGAATCTTTTCATCTTCATTTTTTATTTGTGTTGGTTGTATTTGAGGGTTAATATTCCTTCTGAAATCTTTTCTAACGAATTGATCTGTTTTAGATTGATCCAGTTCCATTTTCGACATTTTATTAGACAATTCTTGGATTATTTTTTCCACGTCATCCATTTTGTCTTCCCCAGACCTCCCAGATCCAAAGGGTCCTACTTATTCTCTGAATCATATGTTTTATTTATTTCCCATTTCGATTTTAGCTTTTAACTTTCCCGATGCCATCATATTTGAATCTATTTCTATAACATCATCCTACAGTCTTGTGAAGTTGGCAGATCTCCTTTCCCTCAACAGTAAAGAAAAGTCAAGCTCGAAATCCCCTATGAAAGTCACCTTTGTTGCAGGTTGTGAAGGTTTAACGTCAACTAGAATTTTGTTATATAGTTTATTAAATCTCTGAGTGGATTAGAGAACTTTTTCTGAATTTTTCTTTCTTAAAGCTCCAAAATCAGTTAAATAATAAAGGTGATCTTTCCTCTCTCCCCGTTTTCTAAGAAAGGAATTTTCTAACTCATTGTATGTTCTTATAGAACCTGTTGGTAGACCTCAGAACCAGGTTCTCACCTGTCCTTTGAAATTTTGAACTAGGAGTCTTGAATAAATATCCTCCTGCTCAAGGCCAAGGATATCAACAAATTGATTGAAAAAAATTATGTGTTTAATGGTTGTTAAGTCTCGCTCTCATGTGAAATTAGGCAGGTTTTTCATATAGCTTTTGGGTAAATAGTGGAGAGGAACTGGGAGGACTAAAGGAGCATATGTAGTGGCTACTTTAGAAAAAATTCTAGGAGGTGGGGGTGGTCATTGACTGCTTCCTCCTTCCCCTCCAACAACAATTCCTCCTCCACCTTTGCCACCAAATCCTCTTCCACCTTCACCACCTCTGTCACCACCTCCTCTGGCAACAACCATTGATAATATAGGGGATGAAACTTGGATATTATAGAGAGGGTTTTCAAATATGTGCAGTGACCTTTGGGTTACTTCTGGATGAAGTGAAAGGGGTTCTGGGAACTGATCGACAAGAGACAGAAAATCAGAAAAGGGGGGAAAAGAGAGATGAGGGCTAAGTTCTTTAGATTTGTAGGATATATAAATGGGAGAACCTACAGGGGTTGAATCAGAGGGAAAGATATATTCTTCAAAACTTCGGGAAGATGGAAACTTTATTTTGAGGACTGATGGAATATCAATCAAGTCAGGTATTGAGATGGGTTTTTTACCTTTATTAGCGAAGGAGGTAGTCGAATTGATCTTGGTTTTTATTTTGGGTAAAACCAACTCGGGGTCTATGAATTCAGCTTCGATTCTATCAGTCGACGTTTCTCAATGAATTTGGGTGCAACCTTCTTGCGAAGTTAACTGTTCAGGTAGAAAATTAGCATTAGACTATGTGGGTTTGGGTTGATAAACCTTACTTGTAGATGTGGTGTTCTGCTCTAGGTATCCTCTTGCTTTTAAAAAAATTTCAAGGTCAAATACGAGCGTGGTCTGCTTATCGTCCAGATTTTTTCTGGTATTCCTTCGACCGGATGCCAGTTTATTAGTGGTGGAGTCGCCAAGTGAAAATTAAAATAATCATTAATACTGTATTTGATATTTGTTCACTATCAAATAAAGAAACTTACCATGTCGTTCTCCCAGGGAAAAATAAATTTGTTTCTTCGTCCCCGGAAATGGTGCCAAAAAGATGTTGTTCCTGAGATTAAACTTAACGCTCAAAGAATAATGTTAAGCATTGGGAATTAAGGAAAGTTGGTTTTAAAGTTATTTTTCTTCTGTTAGTTGTGTAAGAGTGAAATCCTCAAATGAAATTAATATCTGAACAAAACAAAGTTTGTATATCATTGTCTGAGTCAATTTATCAAATTGAGAGAGGAGAAGAAGATTACAAAACTATTAAACAAATTAAGGCATCAATGACAGAAGAGTCTTACTTTGTTTATAGTAGAAGGAAATATAGAATGCACTTTTGAAAGGAAATCAGATATAGTGATCCAAATAACAGGCAGGTCTTGTATTTGCTGATAGAAAATACAAAGGAAAAATTACTTGCTAATCAAATACTAAATGAAATGTAATCACAGTAGAGGTTGTACTAAATTGTAATCATTCACTTGTTCAGGAGTAACTTAAAGAGACCAAAGATATGAACCACAAAGAGGGCACATAACTCAAACAACACAAAATTTGGAATCATTGTCTCCACTTGTATTAATACTCACAAGGGATGAGTTTTCTTAGTTACAAGATAGCAAGAAGCAACCATTTTTCCTTCTTTGAAATATGTATTTATACAAAAAGTTCTCAACCTTGAACGGTTGGAATTATTCTATTTATAAAATAATAAATTTACAGAATATGAAATCTGAAACATTTCACTTGCATTTCTGTCTATCTCATCATTATGCTGGCAGAGGCATTTTTCTCTCTAGTTCTCCAGCTCCGAAATAGATAACGTGCATGAGTTATCTCATTTGTTTCCAGCGGTGCTACCTTTTCCTTGTTCAATACATTTGATGCGTCTTCTCATAAATTGTGCCACCAGCCTGGAGGGATTTGTTAAATTATTAGCCTCAAAATATATATAATTTCCTTTCCAATTGAGGCAATATTTCTTCCATTCTTCTATCTTCTGAAACTATAGACTGTAATTGCAGATTAAGCTTCACTAGCCATCTATTTCTCTGAATAATATGAACATGTTTTATCTGTGAGATTTTGGCTTGAGAATCTTCCATATTTGTCTTAATGGCAAGTTGATGTTTTGTTATGTCAATCCATCCTAGTGCTACATAGCTATCTTATTTATCAAGGCCTGATGATTCTTTATTGAGTGAGTGGAAAACTTCTTCACAAAACTCCTTCACTTCCTTTGCCATTTTCCTACCGTCAACTATGCTAGATTCCTAGGTGTTTAGTATTATATCACCTCTGGTTTGTTCCAAAATGTACAACCTGGGAGCCATAGCTACTCCTTCTCTTGCTGACGGCACAACTGCTTCTTGGAAGGTAGTCCGGGTGGCAATAACTTCTATCTTCCTCAAACAAATGTTATTTGATGCCTTATCTATCACCCGAAAAGGATCTTGGACAATTTCAACCTTAGTGAGAAGGATTTATTGTGCTACTTCAAGTTCCTTTCATATTTCCAATGCCTAATCTTGGAACACTATTATATATACAATCATGTTTTCGGTAGAGATTACTTTCGATTGTAGTTTCCTTACCAACTCATCCTGCTGGGTGGCCCATCCCTAGTTCTCCTGTATATTCCTGTGCATATCCTTGAGGTTGGATTTGAGCTGCTAGGTTTCCTATTTTTCGTTGGCTCTAATATGATCGAATCTCTTGTTGACCTCGCTCCAGACATTCTTTTCTATAGTCTTCATTTGATCCTGCAATTGGCTTATTTGTAGATCTTTTTGCTTCAGACGTTCTTTTAAATTTTCGACTGAAAACTGGTTGGCTATCACAAAATACCACATTGAACCTGCTACTTCTTCAGCAAAGTCTACCTCCTTCAAGGATTCTCCATCAATTAGCACCCTATGTCTTTTGATAGTTGAACCTTTTTTTTGGTGTATTTCTCTCTTCACCACAACCTTCCTTTTCTTGCTAAAAAATACATTGGAAGGAGGAAAATATTCAACTGAAATGGGTGTGAGGCATTCTATGAATACTACCTCTGCATTTGAATCCCCTTTGGTGAATTGTAATGGTGTGATGAACTGGATGGGGTTGGCAATTTTGGTGAACAACTGTTTTTCGACTGCATCTGTAGTTGATTTATCTGGTGTAAACAATGGTCCTTCTTCTCCCTCTTTTGTCAGGGTCTCTGCTTGATATTTAACCTGACTGCTTGGTATATCTGTCAATATAGTATCCCCTTCCTGAGTCAAAACCTCAATCTTCTCTAGGCTTTCTCAGGTTCCCTATCCACTAGAAATTACTGCTTCTGAGCTTCAGGTCTTTGTTTGCTGTGCAGTTGGAGACATCGGGATTCCTCCTTGTAATACTTTAGGGAGGCTACTTCATTGGTGCCTTTGGAAGTCATAAAAATCAATCATTTTATCGGGTGACAAAGATCGAATCCGAATCAAGACCTCTGGATAAGATCTCGCTCCTCGAAAAATCTCTTCTTGAGGAGAATCTTTGTGTTCATACCTTTTTAAATTGCAGTTGGCCATGTGATTACCTGTGACCTTCTGTGGATCATGCTTCTTGAATTCAATGATGACCAACTTTATTTCATCCAAGGCCACAACCTCTACTTTAGAGTGACTGAAATCCAATAGGGAAAATGTACTAATCTGCAGCGGAAAAGAGGGCCATACCTTTTTCTACACTACTTTGGGCTCCTTACTAATCCCGCCAAGCACAATTTATCGTGCAACCTCTTGGCACACTAGTCGGTCTGGTAAAACTTTTGGCAGGGAATATGGAGGAAACTGAACATCCAAATACCCTAATATAGGAGAAGTGTTCCTCAATATACTAGTCTATTATTCTGCCCAGGTTAGTCACAATTTTGTCTGAAATTCTGGGAGGGGGATAGCCATATATGGTAGTGTGCATCAACACCACTACCCAGTTGTAGATCTCATAAAGGAAGTCTTTTTCCTTTTATTCCCAAATCTTCGAATGATAAATATGTATGGGTTCGACACTATTAGGAGTCCAGCTCCAGTCCATCAGCGGAAAAGGCATCATGAAACAGACGACATCCATAATATAATCCGACATGAAAAATTGGGTTTTTTTCCATTTGGCCCTTAGTGACTGATATCTTGCAATCTCTTGAACCAAATTGTCTAAAAGTATCTTTGCCCAGTCAAAAGAGTATCCCTCTTCTACTAAGTGCATAATAGGTACCCACGATAAAAATAAATGAGTTGTGTTTTCTTTACCATAGAGCCTGCACATCATCATTTCTATGTACATTGTATGAGGTTCTAGTGTAGCAACTAGGTATACACCATGGGAATCATCTTTGAACTTCTTGGGGAGAGAATACCAGTTTTTAATTAAATTGGGAAGGTTTTTTCCATATTGGTCGCATTCCTTCTTGTTGCATTCTACTAGGAAATTTGCATTGTAAACAAAATTTGATACCAGAGACACAGTTTGTACATCACCTGCAGATGTTCTGGCCTGAAAGACCCAATTGCGACCTTTTGTTAATTGAAAATAGTTATGGTTAGGATATCTGCGTGGTCCACTACCCAGCTGACCATATCATTATATGGAAAGAGCCTAGGCCTTATCGCTACCTTATGTAGCTCTGACTGAGCAACAATTTTGTATTTGGTAGATAGGTCCTCCTTATCATTGTCGCTTGAATCATTCAAGAAATTTACCAATTCATATTGTAAGATGTTGAATACTTGCATCCAGGATTTGACAGTGTCTATGCTTATGGTCGAGGTGTTGAAGAGAATATATGCGTTCTAGATCTAACTTTCACTAGTCTCTTTAGGTGCTTTCCATGAAGCCATGGTATCAAGCCTTTGAACTCTGTTATCTACCACAGGAAAGGTGTAAAATTCTTCAACTGAAAAAAAATTACAGCTCAGTAAAATGCATAATGAAATTCAAATTCACATTCCTTTTCCTTTAATTGCATCGATCAACCAATACCTTCAATGATAGATTATTTACTTTCTTTAATGAATCAGATTCAAGCGGTGGCTAAAAATCTTATTTAGAATGGTTTTCGTAAAGGGATTATTAATGGAATTTATTTTTGGTGGTTCATGCTCAGGAAAAGCACATACAAAATTTGAATCTATCCGAGTCATAATTAAGAGATGGATTAATTAAGAGATAATATTTGTTAAAGCATAGGTTAATCATATTTATAATTAAGTAAATTTCAGCATTTCGGCTCTCGAGAGATCTTATAACAGCCTGAGCTATAACTTTCGAAATGTGAAATCGCGATGTAATTAGTTAAGTTTAATTGTGTTTAACCCTTTTAATTAATCATGATTAACCTCAAAGATTTCGGGGTTTCAGGTATGGGGATATTGATAGTCGCTATATGTTAGGATCCCTGAAACGTGAAATCACGATAAGATTTATTAATCATTAATTGTTCTTATCCCTAAATTAACCTGGTTTAACACTTAAGATAGTTTCGCGACTTTGTGTATCGGGACTTTGGAGTTCTTACATGTTAGATTGTTAGTATCATGAAACCCCGAAACCCAACATTTCGAAGGTAGCCTTTAGTGATTTGACCTTTTAACGATTGGGTGGCTCCATAACTTTTAAGGATTTTATATCATTGGATTCGATGGAAGACTTCATCAACGGTGATATTCAAGTGTGCGTTTTTCCTTATTTAAACAAGAATGAAACTTATCTAAGTCTAAAGTTTATAAAAATATATATGTTCCAACTGATTATATTAACCTATTTTTCATATATAGTTGTAACCTCGAAATTCGATACGATTTTATAATCTTCGAGTGTCAATGATAAGTCCTTGATGTCATATTTATTGCCAAAAAAAAAGTCTTTTGTTTCTATTACATTTGTCTTTGGAATTATTAATTGCTTCACCAAATATATATTTATGTGATTTTCCTTCTTATCTGGGTAAATCTAGATGCTAACTTATTTTTCTTGAATATTTCCTCTAAATGTTATTAATCTGATGCATCTATTTAGATGATTTTTACTATAAAATATTCCTTCCTTAAAATCCATTTTTTAATTTGAATTGACCTTATAATTATTATAATATCCCTTTAATAATTATAAGTCTTAATCTTCTTGACTTAATAGATATCTTCCTCTAATATTCCTTTATACTCTTTTAAGAAAACAATCCTTGATAATTCTTCTTTATATATAGAGAGAGAGAGAAAGAGAGAAAGAGTTCAAAATTTTGAATATTTTCTTATACTTTATCAAAAATAATTTTATATTCATTTAATCTTTTTTTTTTCTTGGTAATTAATAAAAAATAATTTAATATTACCTTCACACTTACCAAAAAAAATATTTTAGTTATACTCCTTCCTTAACTCACAGAATTTGTGAACTTTTAAAAGAACCCTTTTTTTTAATTAAAACTTTTGACTTTTTTATTATATATCCTCCTTTTATATTTTTCACCATATATTCTTCACTTCTTAAAATTAATATAACGTAGAATTTAATTAATTTTTTTCTCCTTTTTGTTTTGTTTTAACAAAGGTCACGAATTTTTTTTAAACAATGGCAATTTATCCTTTTACTTCTATGGAAATTTTATGGATTGGTATAATGAACAGTACTGCACTTAAAATCGTATGAAAAATGTTGCACATAATAACTTGTGGTTGCATGGTTGTAAATAGTGGATATTGATGTATGCGTTGGCTAGTAATAATATTTTGTTTTTATTCTTTTATTTTTCTTTATAATAGGAAAAAATATATTCTTTTCTTTTTCCTTATATATATATATATATATATATATATATATATATATATATATATATATATATATANTATTTTTCTTTATAATAGGAAAAAATATATTCTTTTCTTTTTCCTTATATATATATATATATATATATATATATATATATATTATTTTTATTTCTTTTTCTTTTTCTTTTCTTTTTTCTTTATGGAAACAAAAACTTCTTGTTCAAAAAATTCATGTACGTGAATTTCCACAATAAAGATATTTAATTCTTGTGTTGTCGTAAGAGAGCTTGAATTTACTGGAAAATTTGTGGTAGTTTAAACCATTATTTTACACTTTCTTTCTTTTCAATATTCTTGTCAATGTAAGGTGGAAGGAATCTCTTTACTTTTTTTTTTTTTTTTAAATTTGGGTAATAGTTTATTTTTCTTCAATATTGTATTCTGCAGCGGAAATTTTAGACTTGAAATGGCCAAGGGCCAATTATGGTCAAGGACAAAAAAATTTAGAGAAACTTTGTTTGTGGCAAAAATCTGGATCGAGACAAAGCTCTGATACCACTATGGTGAACCAAGTCGGTTCACTAGGTAAATATCCAATGTAGGTAGGAAAATAGGTTATACTCCATAAAGGATAATATATGAAATAATAATGCATATGAATATGAGATGATGACTACAATAAGAATGAGGGCCTTATATACCCACGCAGGGGTTCCTTTTCATGAAGAGATGTGACTTTTCACTGGGAAGGTCTCTCTTCATTATTATTCATTAACTATTTACGATGTATTTATACTTATTATTATATATTATGTTCATAACACCTGACTCCAAATCAAAGTTTGTTGCTCATCTGCAATCTGTTTTAAATGGAAAAATCCTCTCTCTTGCAGTCAATCAATTAAAATATGGGGAAAAATATGTTGGCCATTGCTACCTATCCATGGATCCCTACCAATCCTGAGAGAATTTCCTTTTCCCACCTTCCAGGAAAGCCCCTGATTGATAACATGAAAGGATTTTACAAGATCCTTCCACATGATGGAACCATTTTGGAAACTTCTAACCGACCTCCTTATGCAATCCATAACGGAATACAAACTAATATATTTTTTGGAAACTACCTTTGACCATAAATTATTAGAGCAGAACAGTCTCCATCTTATCTTGGAAGCAAGGGCAGTGGAGAAGTTGTGAATATTCTTTAATTGCCACCCCCCAACAATTTTGGCAAGTCCAGAGAATCCTATTTTATCCAAGGCATCACAAAAATCTCCTTCTGACCTTCCCAAACAAATTTGAAACATAATTTCCTTATTTTTTCCAGAGTACATTTTGGTATCTAGGCCATAGATATCCAATAGACTGGAATCAATTATAGGACATATTTTACAAGGATCAGCCTACCAGCTCTAGATAACCATCTGAAATTCCAAGATTTTAGCCTTTTTTCTGGCTTTGCAATTAACCAATTCCAATTAGTTTTTTTGTATGAATTTGGCTTTAGGTCGAAGCCCAGGTACTTTATCCCTTCATCAAGGGGATTTTCCACAAAGGGAAAAATTCCTTTGTAAAAAAAACTTCTTCTAGATCCATAAGATGAGTAGATAGGGTGGATTTTGGGTCGTTTATTTGCATTCCAGTAGCCCTAACAAATAGATCTAATATGGAACTCAGTTTTTCTGGATCTCCCCTTAAACTGTTGCAAAACCTTAGTACATCATCAACAAACAACAGATGTGTGAGGGAAATGAGGTGGGTAAGAGGAACACCCATGAAGCTTCCTCTATTATTTTCTTCAGATAAAGCCCTGTTGAGACCTTCTTCCACCAATAGAAAAATGATCGGGGATAGGGGGCATACCTATCAAATCCCTCTCTCTTCATTAAAGAAGGGTGAAGTAGCCCCATTTATGAGGAATGTGAAAGAGACCAAAGTGATGCAGCTCATGAACCCATTGATAAAATGGAGACCAAATCCCAAATGAGTGAGGAACATTCTCAATAAAATCCAACTGACTCAGTCATAGGCCTTGGAGATATCAATATTTAGCATTGCTCCTTTTTTCTTTTGAGGCTTTATGTTGTGGATGGCTTATTGGGTTACACCAATTATTGTATGGATCTATATACCTTCCAGAAAACTAGACTGTTCTTGGGATATAGATTTCAAGAGTATACCTTTTGTTCTTCTACTAATAATAATTGCAATTATTTTATAGATACAGTTTCACGGAGAAATGGGTCTATATTCGGCCAAGCTGTCAGGGGAATCCTTCATTGGGATTAAATCGATAAAGGTAGCATTAAAAGGAGGGTGGATAAAACCATTAAATCTTGAATCTTATATAACTATGATAATATCCTGACCTATATGATGAAAAATACCTACAAAAGAAATCCATCGACCATCCATCTTGTCCCAGGATTTTATCTTTTGGGAAAATGTGAAGAACTTCTTTTAATCCAGCTTTAGATACTTCTGCAATAAGATCTACATTATCCTCCTCTTCTAAAAAATGGGGAAAGTATAATTCCATATGAATTACAACATCTATGGTAACCCTTCTATCTACTGAATATACATATTTGAAGTGATGGGATCCCAACTGAGCCAAGTCTTTGAACGGGGAGAGCACCCTGCCTGTATGATCCTTGATTCCCCAGATTTTGTTTTCCAATTTCCTACCTTTTCATAGGCTTGGAATAATTTTGTATTCTCATCCCTAGTATGTAGCAAAAGTGCTCTACTATTTTTCCTCCATTCTTCATCCCTAGCTTGGTGAAGCTCTCTTCTATTCTTTTCCAGAGATAAAAGGGCCTATTTTTGTACTACAGTGGGAAACCCTCCTTTGTTAGAATCATAGAGGGATTGAAGAGTAATGGTGTCAACCTCCCCTCCTCTCATGCGAGGCTCACTCAAACTCCAGGTCTAGGATCATTCAATTCACTGAACTGAATGGTTCATCGGGCTCCTGACAAAACCAATTTAACTTGACACAAGCCCTTTACTTTCTCGACGCAGGTTGTGTGGAACCCACATACCCCTTCCTTAGTGATTTTCAAATCTTAATGCCAATGTTTCTAGCTCTTTATGCTAGTCTTCTTCCTTGATGTTACCACGGACTATGACCATGGGCTAGATCCTTTTGCGATCCCATTCTTTGTAAATTTCATGAGTTTCTTACTCCTTTTCCCTGATTCCTAAATCAGTGAATCCTTCGGGACCAGATATATGGTCCACGTTTCTCTCATGATCAACGACTGTGATCAATTCACGAGTTCCAACTTTGTGAGTAATCGCTTCTCCTAGATATTTGGGTATTCTCTCCTTGACTTACCCCTAACTGCGTGGATCTCTGCCACGTATTCTCTGGATCCAATGGTCTAGAATTACTTCACAAAGACCTCTATCTTCCCCTGGGAGACCTTATGAAGTTCCTTCTCCTGAACCTCTCAATCTTCTGACACATGTCTCCTCCTCAACGGACTATTTTTTTCACTGACTTTGGGTCTTCGACAAGTCTTGGATCCCTTGCACACTTAGCACAAATTTTCCTTTCAAGAATTAGGTTGTTCTCAAACTTCTTCTGCACTCCTTGCAGAACTCTGCACAGATTCTTCTGTGACTTTTCTTAGCTTGAAAACCTTCAGAGTTCATCGTTCCTTTGTGAAATTTCACATGCCCTCCTAGCAGTTTATCGCTCTTCCTCCCGAGCTTGTAATATGGACTTACAGTACCTTAAGCGCACTCCTTATGCTCAAATCATTTCTTCCATGACCTCTCCCTTAATGTTACGGAAGGGTTTAAGGCATCTCCTTTCCTTTCTCGATGCACTCTTGCAAAGCCTTCATTCCTTAGAATGTTTAGTAATTTTGGGATTCTCCTAAGGGTAACAACACTTCCAATCGTGTTTCCCTTCTGCATGCTTGCACCATCTCAGCGACCTCCTAGAAGAGTCTTCCAGAGTGTTTAGTAACTCTATGTTGTGATTCCTCCCACACAATATTTCTTTCCAAGGCACTTAATCACCTTGATATTTCTCCCCAAGTCCATGAATAAATATGGTATGCCCTCCTGGCAGTCTCTCTTTTGACTCCACTGAGTTCAGACACACACTCCTTGCATCAACTTACAGAGTTTCCACCCTCTATCACACACTCCTTGCACTTAACCTAGAGAACAAGAATTAACTCAACACACTCATAGATAGAAAATTGTATCTCTATCCCTGCAGACGATTTCTAACATTTATCTAAAATTTCAAATTCACATAAAAGACATTCAGAACACAACATCCATTACACAGAAATTGGAAACAGGAAAAATTGTCATTTTCTATTAATGGTGGAATGCCAAATTACAATAGTGGAGTACGAGCTACAACTAAGTCTCAACTCTCTACATTTCTCCTATGCATCTTCCTACAACAACCAACTTCAACAGCCTCTATCATCTTTTTTTTTTCTACTTTGCAATAATACACCAATTTATACAAGAGGAGCTCATTGAGATTCCCTCGCAAGATAAAATAGTGGTGTCAAATCACCATTCAAAATGCTTATTGAAAGGGAAAATTACAATGATGGAAATCTACTCCAATTTGGATGAATATCCCTTATGTCGTCAACCACTTAATGACAAATTTATCTCCAGCTTGTGTGAATGCACAACTTGGCTCTTCTAGCTTGTCATCATTAATGCCTAGATCATGCTTTTGATTCTCAAGGAAAAATGAGAGGGCGACACCTCTCCCTTCCTTGAATGCGCACCATGTGTGAAATTTGACTGGCGCGTGATGAGGTGGAGCGATGCTCCTGCATCATACTCCATGTCTATGAAAATCATGAGCTCTTTCTCATGATCTTTCCAACATGGTTGAAATCCTCTTGGATCCCAAACTTTATCTTGGAGCTGTCTCTCAGCTCCTCTACTTCGTTGCTCCTGCTCCTGCATCACCCCGACTTCTCATGTAGGTTTCCTTTCGTTCAGCTTCCTTGTGTTAACCATTTCTTCTTTCAACCCTAAAATTATATTCCTCATCTCCTCAACCACCTCATCCATTTGTTCCATTGGCTAGTTCTTCTATTGCAGACTAGCTCATTGCATTTCTTCCTTGTCTCTAGGTAAATCTCATCGATTCCCTAAGTTACCTCCTTCACCTCTTGTGGCTCTAACTTTCCACTCTGTTGCAACCTCCACTTCTACAGAATTCTCATTACTGAGCTTCTTCTCATCCTTTTCTCCTGGTAGGTTGTTCGGTGTCAGTTCCTTGGCTGGTTCCTCTCCATATTCCTCCAGTTTTCCCTCATGCTGGTGTGTTTCCTCTGGCCTGGCTATCTCCTGGCACCCACCTTCTGGTTCTGGATTGTCCAACCAATCCTCCAGTGCCTTTAAATCTAGTTCCCACTAAGTGAATAAATCAATCGAGTGCTCCTCTATTAGGATATATCTCAGCGTCTGTTCCTCTTCCTTCACAACAATATCAACTTGATGTCCTTATGTTTCCTCTACAAATTCTATGCTAGCTTCTCCTTGGCTACTTGGTAGGAATACCTTGATCCATCTAATGATCAGAACGGTCCTCTGATTCTCCTCCTCAGCAATGGAAGTTTTCAACTTATCATTGTCTTCATTCACACGACTTACAGTTCTTCATGAATCTTCATCTAAGAGAGGTATTTCTTATGTCTCCTCATGTGTCCACTCCCTCTGTTGACGTGAAATCTCAACTGAGCTCATCTCTTCTCCCTTTCCCACCTAAAACTCTGGGATGTCTCTCCTTCCCACCTAGAAGTTTATGAGATCCATTGATCCCTTCACGTTGCCCACCTAGAAATATACAAGACCCTTGTCAGATCTCTTTCCCTTATGACTGAGGGCTTAAACCTGCCTCAACCACCTTTTTAACATATGTTGTTTCCCTCTATCCAACAACTTCTAAACATGCCATTTGGTTGTCCTCTTGAAAGGCCACTCATACCTCCAGCACACCTTTTCCTCCTCCTGCATCTTGAATGCTAGCTTCTCTATATGTGTTATGATTTAATTGAGCTCTCTGTCCATCTCTGCATTTCTTTTCACCTTGTGGTGTTCCCCTCGACCACACTTATGGCCTTCAGTATCCATATTCACCTTCTACCTACCTTCCTGGAAAGTTCGTATTTCACTTTGGAACTGAGATCATCTCCAACTTCTTCTTCACCTAAAATCTATAGCTGAAAACTGCTCTAATATCTCCTTTGCCTACGATCTATGGGAAAAACAATATTTGATACCACTTAATGGTGTCAACCTCCCCTCCTCTCCTTCGAGGCTGAATCAACCTCTCATTCTAGGATCGATCAAGTCACTGAACCGAATGGCTCGTCGGGCTCCTGACGAAACCAATTTAACTTGACATAGGCCCTTTACTTTCTCGGTGCAGGTTGTGTGGCACCCACAAACCCCTTCCTTATCAATTTTCAAATATTAACGCTAATGTTCCTAGCTCCATGTGCTAGGCTTCCTCCTTGATGTGAACACAGACTATGACCATGGGCCAGCTCCCTTCATGATCCAGTGCTTCAGAACTTTCGCGAGCTGCTTACTCCTTTTCCCCAATTCCTGAATCGACAAATCCTTCAAGACCAGATCTACATTCCATGTTCCTCTCGCGATCAATGGCTATGATCAATTCATGATTTTAGACTTCGTGAGTTCTCCCTTCTCCTATATATTTGGGTATTATCTCCTTGACTTACCTCAAACTGCGTGGATCTCTGCCATGTATTCTCTGGATCCAATTGTCTAGAATTACTTCGCGTCTCTTGACTTTTTGAAGACCTCTATCTGCCTCTGGCAGACCTTTCAAAGTTCCTTCTCCTAAATCTCTCAATCTTATGATACCTGTCTCCTCCTCGACGGGCTATTTTTTTCACTGTCTCTGGGTCTTCGACAAGTCCCAGCTCCCTTGCACACTTATCACAAATTTTCCTTTCGATACTTGGGTTGTTCTCAAACTTCTTATGGGCTCTTTGCATAGCTCTACACAGACTCTTTTGTGACTTTGATCGGCTTGAAAACCTTCAAAGTTCATTGTTCCTTTGTGAACTTTCGCATTCCCTCCTGGAAGTTTATCGCTCTTCCACCTGAGCTTGTAATATGGAATTACATTACCTTAGGCACACTCCATGTGCTCAACTTCGTTCTTCAAAAAACTCTCCCTTAATGTTATGGAAGGGTTTAAGGCATCTCCTTTCCTTTATTGATGCATTCTTGAAAATCCTTCCTTCCTCAAAATGTTCATTAATTCTGGGATTCTCCTAAGGGTAACAACACTTCCAGTCGTTTTTCCCTTGTGCACACTTTCACTATCTCAATGCCCTCCTAGAAGAGTCTTTCAGAGTTTTCAGTAACTCCGTGTTGTGCTTCCTCCCACACAGTGTTTCTTTCCAAGGTACATTACCACCTTGAAATTTCTCCCTGAGTCCATGAATAAATCTAGTATGCCCTCTTGGCAGTCTCTCTTCTAACTCCACTGAGTTCATACACGCACTCCTTGCATCGGCTTACAGAGTTTCCACCCTCTGTTGCACACTCCTTTCACTTAGCCTAGAGAACCAGACTTAACTCAACACACTCACGTATAGAAAATTGTATCTCTATCCCTACAGACAATTTCTAACATTTATATAAAATTTCAAATGCATGTAAAATACATTCATAACACAACATCCATTACACAAAAATTGGAAACAGGAAAAACTGTCATTTTCTATTAATGGTGGAATTCAAAATTACAATAATGGAGTCTAAGCTACAACTGAGTCTTGGCTCTCTGCATTTCTCCTATGCATCTTCCTACAACAACCAACTTCAGTAGCCTCTATCATATTTTTCTTATATACTTTGCAATAATACACCAACTTATACAAGAGGGTCTCAATGAGCTTCCCTCGCAAGATAAACTAGTGGTGTCAAATCACCATTCAAAATTCTTATCGAAAGGGAAAATTACAATGATGGAAATCTACTCCAAATCAGATGCATATCCCTTCTGTCATCAACCACTTAATGGCAACTTTATCTCCAGCTTGTGTGGATGCACAACTTGGCTCTTCCAGCTTGTCATCATTAATGCATGGATCGTTCTTTTGATTCTCGAGGAAAAATGAGAGGGCGTGGCCTCTCCCTTCCTTGAATGTGCACCATGTGTGAAATGAGATTGGCGCATGTTGAGGTGGATGGATGCTCCTGCATCAAAGAGTTACTTATGTGTTGATTATGTCCTATTATAACTGTTTCTTTTTCCTTTTATTCCAACATTTTGTAGTTATTTTGATGGCTTTTAAGTTCCCTGCAAATTGAACAAGCTCCCATTATTTTCCCAATCCCAGTCCAAACTTCCTTTACTAATTTTATAAAACTTTCTTCTTTTAACCAGGAAAAATTAAATTTGAAGGGGCTTGTTGGTTTTTCGGAGGACCCTACTATTTCCAAAAATATTGATAATGGTCTAATTCCCCTCTTGACCCTGCTCATTGCCTGAAAAGAAAGGGCTCTTCCACCAACATGTTTGAGATCAAAAGATGGTCCAGTCTCTTTGCTACATGATCTTCTCCCATATGCTTATTTCTGTAGGTGGGTCCAAGCCTTATAGGCACAATGTCAGTTATCCCTGCTTCCCATAGCTTATAAAAAAATAAATCATATAGGGAATCGTCATGGGCCCTCTGTCCTCAATATTCATCTGCCTCTATGGATAAGTTTAGGTCACCACCCAGAATTAGGTGACTATATTTTAGAAAATATTTTTCTAGGAGGATGTTCCAAAACTGGGGACAGTCTTGAGTAGGACTATAAATGTTTAAGACTATAAATGATTTCCACAACTCATAAACAAAAACAAGCATATCTTGGACCTAGTTGAAACCCCAATAATTTTTTAGCTTGATGGATTTTGAGTTCCACCCCATTGCCATACCCCCCGAGCGGCCAAAATCTTATAGGGAAAGGAAACACCATCCCTTAAGGATCTTTTCCAGTGATGGAATAACCACGGTTGCCTCCCCAAGGGTTTCTTATAACAACACAACATGAGGCTGTGTAAGCTCTAGCAGCCTTTGGAGGGAGAGACACTTGGAGGGGCTCTCCAACCTCGACAATTTAAGGAGAGAAATTTCATTTGGAAACCCCTTATAAGGGAGGAAATTCTCTAAGTTCCATGATGATGGAGAGTTTTCTACCTGATGCCACAACTATGGCCACTTGATATTGTTCTTTTGATAGAAATTATTTTCTACCCCTCCCTTTGATGTTAGTCCCCATATTTGGGTTTATAACTAGACCTAGAAAAGGGGTATCTAAATGCCCAGAAGATTGTACTGATATGTATCTTAGCTAGTAACATATGGTTTCTTCATATAACAACAAATATGAGTCTTGACTTTGAGAAAGGGGAGGAAGCCTGGGAGGGGGCAGGTCTTGAGAGGGGGAGAAGGGTTGAGAGTTTGTTGTTGTGGAGGGGAGGGGGTATATTTTTTAACATACTTAAGACCACATGATTTTGGGAGAAATACTGTCGAAAATAAAATTTATAGAGAAAGGAGAAAGAGGGGGCATACCCAAATGATCATCGACTCTTTTTTTAATTTGGAACTCCATATTGGAAGGAAGCGCTTCATGAGCTTGTCACTTCCCCTTGACCTTTGACAAAATTGAAGTGTCAGCCCTTGACCCTTGCTGATCCAAATTTTCATCCTTTCTCACTGATACCTCTCTCCAAGCTCGCAGTGGGACTCTCAAATGAAGTTGGGGTGATGCCACACTTTGACTAGGGAAAAGGGCAGGGGTATTCCTTATCCTTGAGATCTGCAAAAAAGAGGTCATGCTCTTCAAAAGGAGGGAACAATCTACATCCTTGTGACCATGCTTGTGGAATCTATAGCATTTGAAAATAATGCCTTTGTAATATAGAGGCTTCCTAAACAATTAGTCACTACGAGTGGGCTCCAATATGTATGAGAGGCCCATCCTAAGATTTAGAGATACTAATATCTAAGCCACCGACATTTTTCTTGTGAAAGAAAAAGACATATCCTCATTCATGAAAGTACCAAGGGTGTTACCAATTTTCTCAAATCTTTTCCAACTTTAGCATTTTGACGAAAGACCTGGCAGTCGCACCTGTATCAGAAGTTCATAATTCCTCTCACAATTTGCATAAAAATGGATTCCACCTCTTCAATAGCAGTGGATTCGAATCTAGGCACCATGAGTCTCTCAAAATCCTTCTCACATCTGAGGCTAACTAAAATTTTAACATTAATCACCCTTTTGCAAGAGTATGAACTAAAGGTAATTGAATCCCGGGCATTCTTTCTTTCACTTCAGAGCCATGGGATCTCCTTCAAAGACCCTTGAAGCAAGACATATAGATTTTTTCCTTTTGGACTAGGGAGGAGAAGAGGAACAAAAAGGTGCTTCCAAGCCAATGCCACAGGGGGATGAAGGGAGGGACAAAAAGTCATTCAAATCCAAAGGGGAAGGAAAAATGAGATACATGAGAGTGGGGAAGGAAAAAAGAGGGAATTGACTAGGTAAAGGACTTACCATATTGGGGAGATCCATAAAATCCCAAAAATTATGTGAAATCCCAGAAAGAGGAATTCGTTCCAAAGATTGGAAAGTATGATTCTATTTGAACCCCAAAGAAAAATCAATGACTTGTTCCTAGATGATGGGAGCAAGTTCAGAACCCCAAATATTTGAGAGGAATTTTAGATGTTTTGGATGAAAATTCTCGTAAAGCACAACTTCGGTACCCGAGGCATCATGCTCACCACCAATATGATATAGTTGTGAACTCCAAGCAGAGGCTTGAATTGGGACCAACGAAAGAGCCTCCCCCAAGCGCCCGATAGGAGGCAACAAAAATAGGGATACAATGTCAGGGGGAAGGGCAGCTGAAATATTCCAAATGAGTTTTCCATCCAGTGGATCATACTCATATTCTACCAGTTAATCCATAATACCTGACCAAAAAAACAAGAAAGAAATTAAAGAGAGAATAAAAATAGAAAATTGTTTTCCAACTAACACAAGAAAGACCTGTCACCACTCCGAGAGCCTGAGAAATACTAAAAAGTTGGGAGAAGCGAGTAAAACAAGGGAACATTATCCCTCCTGCAGCTAGGGTTTCCTCAAAGACCCGAAATCCTCAAAAAAATTCCCTTTTTCACGCAGGAGTTGTTATTTCGTATATATATATAGTTTACAACTATATACTATGTATATAAAATAATTAACCATATATATAAATAAAAACCCACAAATATGTTGTGGAATTGGAGATAACCTCCAACCTCCACTATATTAGCGGATGATTTTAACCACTAAGAAAATGGCCCCACATTTAGCGACATTCATGCCTAATTTAGTAATCAGTTGCAACTAATTTAGATGGGGGGTTAGGAGCATGGCATATTTAATGGGCATGGATCCCTATGTGCACATAGTCTGAGATAACATGGATTTTAATAAAGGGCATTATTTCCTAGATTGTACAAATGAATTGAAGTACATGCAAGGTACAATCTTTGTTTTTGTTGCATCATAAAGCGTGTCAAATGGTACCTTGATGGAATTTCAAGTATTTTATATCAATTCTACATGCATTTTCACTAGGATCATAAATATGGTATGTTTTGTGATTTTAGGTCATTTTTAAAACTTGTTTCTCAAATTTTCATTGACGAGCATTTAATCCATTGTTTTTCATGCCAAAGAGCATGAAATTGAGATAGTTTGGAAATTGGCTGACTTTATAGTCAAAATTCTCATAATTTCACAAGGATTTAAATGGTGAAGTTATTTACTTCTTTTGAGTAATTTAATTTAAGAGAATCCATTATATTGACATATGTGAGTCATTTTACATGTGATTTTGATACTTGAGATGGAGAAGGTAGTTTTCATTGGATTGAATGGAACTTAAATATTAAACAAAAGTATATAATTCGAGTTCTTCTGTTTATTTTTGTATCATCTTACCATGATCAAGAAATATAATTTTCATTTTATGAGTTTTTGGGTAAAAAGAACATGTTCATAATTCTGTAGACCACCCCAATATGATCAGTAAATTATTCTGGATCAGGTTAGATACTGCATGTGCACATGTAAATAAGTGTTGTCTAAGGATTTTTGGATCATGCTGGAGAATTCTAATATGATAAATATAAACTAGACTGAAATGACCTTCACAAGTTATATACTTTTGAATTAAAAAGATCAGATTCTTCCAAGGATCTTTAAACCAGTCCTGGGTATCCTTGCAACTCAATTTGGATTTTGTCTATTTTTGGCTAAGAAAAAAGTCTAGGCTATGGCATCAATAGCTTTGTTTTTGAACCATTTTTCCTCTATTTGGGGAATATTTAACATTTGGGCCAATGAATTTTCTGAAAGATGTAAAGTTAGGTTCCCTACATCTACACATTCATCGTCAAAAAAGTGAGCAAATTCTATTGTTAGACCTTCATTATGTCTAGTGAACATTTCAAAAAAAATGTCCCCAACCAGCCCATTATAATATCACCATGCATTCATAATTCAAGCCTTCAATATCTTCTCTACAAGGTTTGATATGAACTACCATATTTGAAACAATCTTTGGTATCTGGCTCTAGCGTTATTTTTCTTACATACCTGAACTTCCTATTCTCCATTTCTGAGTATGATATTTTATGAAAAATAGAGAGACATGTAACTCAAGATTGATTATGCAGAATACGTGGTATGATAAAATATGTGGAGAATTATGGATCCAAATCAATCCAAATATATGTAGAGTTTTGAAAAATAATTATAATTTGAGGATAAAGAAAGTTATGGATGGAGCTGAGAGTTACAAAATCATGGGAATCATGTTTAACCATGGTTTAGGGAAAACATGCAATGACATAATCACAATATTTAAATTCTTATTGATATCTAGTTTAACAATTGAATTTGATTATGTTTTAAACATTTACCCTTGTCCTTCAAATATATGTCCAATTTACATTTCCATTAATTATTTGATGATCGAGCAGTTCACTGGGAAACCTATCATGAAAATAGATTTTGTGACGTGAATTTGTAAAGAGGAAAACAAAAAAACTTTAAACTATATTAAAAGTAGTAATTACAAAATTATGATTAATTTTGTAACTACTTAAAAAAAAATTATTACAGTTTGAAGCAACTTGAAAGACTAATTTTCAATTCTACTGCAATGATCAAAATCTAATATTTTTTAGGTTTTTAGGGATAAAATAAGACTTTAGAAAAAAAAAATCAACAATTGATATTTTAAAACGCTTCAGTGTCTTTATTAAATTAAAAAATAAGAGAAAAAGGAAGGGTGTTTTGTAATCATCACAACACATTGATGTCAAAAATAGGGGGAGACTACATATGTATGCGATAAATACTGCAAGATGGAGATTGTTGGAAATATTGTTTTTGGAATTTTTATGCTAAATTTGGATAACCTGTCTTTGAAGGATTTTTTACTCTAAATACCTATATAAAATGGGATAATAGGTTATATGGTTGGAAATCATATTTCGATACCTTACCAATGGTATATGGGACTCCCTCTATCCCCTTAGAAATGAGGAGATATGGATTTTTCTATTAGACAACCCAACAAAAAAGTTTAGGTTGACCCAACTAGTCTTTACAGGTCGAACCTAAAAGTGAGCACATAAAATATTAATACAAGATAGATGTGAACATTTGAAGTGCATCCAAGAAGGAATATCAAGTCTATCGTGAACACAAGAGATATCAGGTGTGCAAGAGAATTTGGAGAGTATTATTGAGGTCTAAAGGTGCAAGAGAAGTTTTCTTGGAGTTTTAAGGGTGCGCTATGAAGGACTAAGGTCTATGACGCTGCAAACTGTGTTGTTTTGAGGTTTTGATGTTGTAATCTAGATTTATATTCTAGGAATGATTCTATGAGGTTTGTTAGGTAATGAATTCTAAATATGATTAGTGTTTGAAGCTATGTCTAGGGTATGAAGTAAAGAGAGGCGATGGAACATGAAAGTTAATGGTGTGATGATGCTATGAAATGAAAGATGTATGGAGCATGAAAGTGAAGTTAGAATTACTCTATGTATGAATATCTTATCTTGGTTCTTATATAGTTCTTAATTAGTTGGTTCTTAATTGAGGAGATTGGTGTCTCTGGTAGGTTGGTGCCTACACAATATCTTGTTGAGTTGGTTCTTAGGTAAGGATATTGGTGTCTCTAGTAGGTTGATGACTACATAGCATCTTGCTGATTTGGTGCTCAACTAAGGACATAGGTGTTGGGGACTATAATATTTGTAATAATAGGTTTATGCCTACATACATTTATAAATATATTTTTTTGTGTTTTCTTCTGCAAGGGTTTCCAAGTTAAACTCTATGTATTGTGATTTTAGTTTAAATGCATTTATTGTTTTAAATTTAATGCATGATTGATGAATTATAAATTAAAGTAAAAATTAAATTATACAGATTCATCCCCCCTCTCAATATAAGCATAATTATAACGTAAAGAAGAGAATAAAAATTGTTAAAATAAGAAAAAATTCTCATGAGCTACATAGTTTAACTGGGCATTGGAAAGTTCCGAAAACACCATGGTAAAAATGAACCTATCATCTTTGTGACACTAAGAGGGTTGAATATGATTTTTTTTTTCTCTTAGAGTTCCCTACATATACCCAAATTAAATCATAGTTTCCAAATATATGTCACAATATTGGCCTCCCAAACCTTCTAAGTCATCAAAACTATGGTGATCTTGGAATACTTATCTTAATACTTTTCAAGCATAGAAATAAAATTCTAATGAAATCCAAGCAATATTTGACATTTCTTAAGGTATGATAGACCAATTGTTGTCTTGGTGGACATTAACCATTATAATAACAATAATAATAATAGATATTAAAAAAATAAAATTCACCATAAACATTTGTAGTTTCTTGTAAGCATAATAAGTTATATTATATAGTATTATACACATGACTTACACTAGTCAGTTCTAAAAAATACCATGCAATTTAAAAAATGGTTGAATAACATTTCAATATTGGCCCCTAGATATGAACAAAATGTAGTTTATATTTAGGCAACTCAAGTGTAGCTATTTTCAATGTGCAATAAGGTCCATGAAGGGTCTATGAGACAAATAACTTCCTCTATAGTAGATTTTCTTCTTCATATATATTATTAATGATTATTATGTTAAAATTTAAAATGGATACCCTTCTCAATAGGTTGTACATATTTTTACAGTTGTCTTGAAAAAAATACAAAACACTTTGGTTTTGTAAAGAGATTAGACTCATTTTTCAGATTAAGAAGGTGATTGAATACGAATTTATTCAAACATTTAGTAACCAATATGAATCACTACTATTGGATTGTTTTAACAATGCTTGAGGTTTTGGATGGTGAAATAATTGGATTGAATGACTCTTGGAAACCCATGTTGAATATGCAAAAGTTTATATGACCCAAAAATGAGAGGAACGAGATAAATAACCACAAGGATTATCTCTTTGAAATGGTGCATTTCTTGGTTTTTTGACATGGAGTCTTTGCTTGATATAATTTTGTTTCTAAAAATACCATACAGTTAAATCAACAGAAACACAAATTGAAACCCATCATACAAAACTTATGTTTTGAGCTACAACTTGTACAATAGATTTAAATTCAGTATAATAAAAAAAAAGGATGGAAAAATGATCATATTATCCAATCATCAATGTCCATGCTTGGAATGTCCCTGAAATATACTTAGAACACACTAGAATTCTTCCTAAAACATCCCAAAAATCTATCTAAAATGTCCCTAAAATATTCCTGCAATGTCTTGGGGATGACTAACAATTCCTCGAGTCCCTATTGAAGTCCTTAGTGGTTTGGAGGATGTTTTCTAGGGCTCCCCAAGTCTCAAAAACACTAGATTGGCGAGCATGGGGTTTTTTTTGGGGGGAGACAGGTCCCTACACAATACATTATAGTATAGTATATTATATAATATATAATATACTATAGTATATATTACATAATATACTATAGTATATATTACATAATATAATATAGCATATATTGAATATTATAACTCACTCATTAGTTACAACTAATGAGCTAGAATATATAATATTATATATTGTATAATTAATACAATATATAATATTATATATTATAGCTCATTAGTTGTAACTAATGAGTGAGTTATATATACACACTAAATGTTTATTTTATTTCAAAGTGATTCCATAATGATTTGAATTGTACTCTACATTTAGTATTTTGTGAATATATATCATACCTGAAGATGATATTTACCAGAACCTTAACTAAGGTGAGGTTTATATTTAATTCACTATTTTCAAATAAAAATATGACACATACATTTACCATAACCTTAACTAAGGTGAGGTTTATATTTAATTCACTATTTTCAAATAAAAATATGACACATAATAATCTTTGACTTCTATAATTCCAACTCAAGAATTATACTTGACCCAATTTCTAGAAATTTAATAGTTTTTGAATTCCAATTCATCAACCATATATTTTCTTGTGAGTCCCATTTTACCCAATATTTACTCTAATCCTGCATATTAGGATTTAATCATGTGGTTTATCCATAGTGAAATTGGACATATGGGTTTGTCAATGGTCTGGGCCAAGGACCAACCTTTGATCATATTTTATTTATTTTTATTACAATGTAGTTTTTATTTTTTTTAATATTTTAGTTTTATTTATTTGTTAGTTGTGTATGTGTCTTTCCTATTTTTAATTAATCATATATCATGAAATTTGTTTTAATTATTTCTAATCTAAGTATAAATATTTCATATACCTAAAGTTTATATATATATATATAGAGAGAGAGAGAGAGAGAGAGAGAGAAGAACCTAAATATTTTGTAAATGAAAATATATCAATCATTTTTTTGTTTATCTTGTAATCGACCTAATATATTGTAGGTAGTAGAGATTTCCTTCATGACAATTACGCTAAGGTTGCTTGTCATAGGCTTTTGGAGGGATGGGTTTTATACAAGGAATGAAGGTTTTCAACACTACAACCCATGGAGGTTATAGAGATCTAATTCAAACGAATAGGATTCCTACTCATTTTTTGAGCTGAATTATGAAACTTCATTCCTACTTTCGACCCACCGATGAAGTATAGGAACCAATTTTACTAGGAGAAGCTCAACCAGAACAAAGGCATGGAGATGGAGGTTGACCCACCTCATCCAAAATTGGCTTGATCTTGGATCCCCATAAAATGAATTCCTAAAGACTCTACAACACCCAGGTATGTGATCATTTCTACATGAGTTGAAATGAAAACCCAATACATGAAGGAACACACTCTCGTAGGAAAGTTTCTAGGTGTATGGCCATTCGAACGAGATCTTAGAAAATGGATTCAACACTAGTGGAAACCCAAGGGACACCTGGAATTGCAGCTAGGATCCAAAGTTTTTTTCACTGCCATATTCCATAACCTTGAAGAAAAAAACAAAGTGTTCAAAAATGGGTCGTATTTATACAAATCTGTGAGATTATATCTCATATTCTGGAAAGAGAAATTCAACCCTAAAAAATAGTATCCTACATGTGCTCCAGTATGGATCAATCTCTATTCACTTCCCCACGAATTCTGGCTACACGAGGTCCTAGAAGAAATAGGAAACACATTGGGAATTTGTTTCAAGGTAATGAAAGCCAGAAAATAAGGAATCTATACCTCTTATGCATGCATTTGTGTATATATGGATGTTTCAAAGACAGTTCCTAGATCCATCAATATTGAATATCAGGTTGAATAATGGGAGAAAACTATCAACTATGAGCACATTCCCTTTTGTTTCCATAAATTCCATGAGTATGGCCACCTCTCTAGGGACTTCCCTCTGAATGCTCCTAGCCATCCCAACTCCCTCTTGCACGATAATACCAATGATGTCTTCACACAGGTGCAAGGCCCAACATGCAAAAAAAATAAAAAATCCCATCCTCCCAGCCACATAGAACCCTCCACTAGCATCTCTTTCGGAATCCTCAAATCCATCCTGGAGGAACCTTCCACCAACCCTTATGCCCCCAACCCTTCTTCGGCCAGCTCCAATTATAAATAAAAATTCCTCCCATAACCCATATTGGAACAAATCACCCCCCACCCCCCACAGACAACTTTCCACTGGGAGAAGGCATTGAAATGTAGAGAGAATGGGACGAGAAAGAATTAGTAGAAGTCAACCTCATTCTATAGAAGAAGCATATCGAAAAATGGAACTCCAATATGTTCCCCCAGAAAAGATTAGAAAAGTGAAAAAAATATATCTCAACTCCATAGCTGGAGTGACACCAAGGTATAACACAGATCTTGGAATTTCCCCATAGGAACAAAAATAATTATGAAAACACCCAAAAGAAGAAAACAGAAGAGGAAATAAATCCACCCTGAAACTGATTCAGGAAATTGAAAGCTATATGGTAATCTCAGGTCAAATTCACAAGCTAACTAACAACTTCTTCCCCAACCCTACTCCCCCTTCCTCGTGAAGATAATATCATGGAACATAATAGGTCTTAACAGAAGGACTAAGAAAATAATCCTTCGAAACAACATCATGACAGAATAATCGAACATTTTGTTCCTTCAAGAAACTAAATGTGTCGGTTCCATGGAAGAAAATATTCTCTCCAAATGATGGATGAAAGGTAACTTCATCTTCAATTATTCAAATGGGTCTGCAGGAGTACTAGTTATTATGTTGAATCTAACAATGGTTATTCTCAAATATTTCTTCTCAACCAAATGGTCAAACTCAATGTTCTTTCAAGCCATTGGATCAAACAATATTTGGTTCATGACAAATCTGTATGGACCACAAAACCAAAAAGACAAAGAAAGCTCTAGAAAATCTCTCCAACTCTTAAGGGATATGGCCAATGTTATCACTGAAAAATCATCCACAACATTGCACACAAATGGTTAAATACATACAACAATGCCAACAACAATTATTCCACCTACATCATTGAAATGCATTCAAAAGGAAAAAACTATACAATTGGGTAAGAAATTGAAATGCACATATTCACCAAAGGAAGAATGCACACACTGCGTAGTGTGCACAGGCCAACATATCCCTCCGTGCGCGTGCACAATACACCAAGTGCATGAATGTGTATGCAAAAATCCATGCACTTCTATGAATGAAACATTAATGGATCTTGTCAGCCCCTCAACCCCTTATGGACCAACCCCCAACATGATTTGACCCTCATATTTGAGTGAAATCCGAATGGGAGGCTAGTCAAGGACTAGAGGGTGCCCTAAAAGGCCCCTTGTTCACACTATGAACCAATTAAATTTTTCCATGTATGAATGCTATAAATAAGAGTCATGGGTGCACTAAGAAACCAAGATCTTCATAGTATTGTTATGCTGCAAGAATTCTATCTTAAGAATCCTCTTTTCTCTTTGGAGCCTTCAAGCACCATTGCAATAGGCCATTCCACTCACCTCTTGAGGGAATAGGCATTGTTGTTCTTCACCATTTTCCATTTCTTCCATTGCATGAAGAACTCTCCATTAGGTAACTCAAGAGCCCTACCAAGGAGGAAGAGGGGACTCATAAGTCCCTATTTTTCTTTACAGTGTTTTGCCTACTACTCTATTGATCCATTGGTAGCATTATGTTGGTCATTGTTTGATTTTCATGGTTCTAACTTTCTCATGCTTTCTAACATTTATTTATTAGTTATTTTAGTTTATTTCTTTGTTTATACATGTGTTTGGATTGTTTAACCCACTCAAAATATTTTTTCTTATCTAGCAAGCTCATCTAGACTTGAAAGTGTTGTTGTTTTTCTCATCCAAGTGACAAAACCAACACAATAGGTTGGCGACCATACTGGAGATTAGTATCAAATTCCTCTCTATTTGATCTTAGAGAGTACTTCTTTTTTATTTTTTTTTCTTGCAAGTACCAAAACCAGCCTAGACCAACTTGCCAAAGTCAAGATTCAGAGCTGGGGAAGGATAATTTCACTTGGAAATTTCACCTCGACGCGTGATAGGAAGTGCATGAATTTTCTTGCCCACAGATGCACATTGTGCACACCAGATGCTTCTTTACACTGTGCATTGTGCGCTCACTGTGCGCCTGTCATATTTGTAGCCCACACATATCTCAATTTTTTCAAAATTGTAAGGGTTTTTACAATGATTTGAAGGCCCCTAGCCTTCAGATTTTTGTTTACATGCACTTTGTAAAGAAACTACACTCCACGTAGAGTCCTTTCCCATATGAAAGGTTATATAACATAGGCACTTAGGGGGTAAAAAGAACCAATATTCTCCTCTTTTTCTTTGTTTCCACATGGATGGCTTATTTGTCTTGTAAAATTTTAAGTTGAGATTGTTGCTTTCATACATAAATCACTTACATTGGGACTAGAAGTTAACTTTGACCCTCAAGTATGCTCTTCCCTTGGACCCTAGTGTGATATTGGGAATCATAAATGTGGTTAAAGGGACATTTCATCTCCCTTAACAAAAATATTTAGGAGAGGACAAAGCCCCCCTACGGTTCCTCTTAGTTTTTTGAAATCATATTAAAGTTTTGTAAGGGCCCATAGATGCCCACATGTTGCAAACTTAGGATAGTTTCTTAAAATTTATTTCTTAGTTTACATCACAATCTAGGGAAGTTTAAAGATCAAAGTAACGGGCCCATACATTCCCACATGCTTGCAATCTAGGATAGTTTCAAATCTGTCTTAGTGTAAACAACATTTAGGGAGTTTAAAGGATTGTATTGCTAGTTCTTTAGGGCTTTAAATATTCCTCAAGGTTGTACCAAAGACACATAGTAAGCTAGGTAAAGAAGATTTGTAAGGACCATAGGAAGTCCACATGTTGAAATCTCACACTCAACTTATTAAAATCTTGGCACACTTTTTCACTTGCTTACACACAAAGCCACTCCTCACACACATAAATTATATTTTGAATAGTGGAGGTTGAAGTAGGTTTTCTCCAAAGGAATTATGAAACGTCCTAATAATTCTTTGGAAATTATCTATGCCCATTTAATTCAAACAAGATTGGTTCACACTCACAATCTCTCATCCCACCACATCTAAATTTTTTCTAAAAACACAATAAGTTTTCCTCCACAGGAGGTGCCAAAATATTTTTTTTAGTCTAGGTAGGATATCCAGGGTAGGCATCCAAATAACCCAGTGTTATATGGTTCTCACATTTTCAAACAATAGAAGTTGAGAAATAGGAAACTTTCAAATCCTCCAAGTCAAGTGTTCCTATACCATAAGGAAGCGAGATACATGTGAAGGGTTGAAGGCCGAGGTCCTTTTGTTCTGCACATCCCTCCTTGAGTCACCCAACTCTTGGAAGGGCATCCAACTCGTGATCCATTTCTGAGGCCTAAAATCTAAATGTCGCACTTTGATCGAGGTACATAGTGACCAATACTTATGACATCTACCTAGGAGGAGATTATGGACTGCAATCACACCTTGATCAGATTTTGTGTGGCTATTAGGAAATATCGTCAGCTCTTTCGGGATATGCACCCTCTACCTCTCATTATAAATGATTATTTCAGCCTTCACTGGTTCCTTTTCCTGTAGCTTCAGACCCCACTATTGAGTGATTCTAGAAGGCCCAGTGATACTTGAGAGGAAGGACAATACATCTTTTAGGACACAATCATTTGTTCTCCCACGTGGAACAAATCCACCTATTGGCACAGGGGTAGACCCAGGGTTCAATGCTACAACAATGCACCAACAAAACCCTAACTACCAGCCCTTTCGGTAACACCTGCAAAGCAAATGAAGTCTCACCTGAGGTAGAGGTAGGGGTGGTTGCATGACTCAAGTGTCTGCAACCTTAGCCGGGACACAGATATGTGATTATAATACTTAACAGGGAACTTTAGCATCAACATTTCATCAATATTCAACCAATAACTACTGCGCAAATAGAACAAAGCATCGCATCATTCACTCAGATCTAATGTATTTAAGCACTTTATCATAAAAATGCAGGTTATATCTAGCAGATCAAGCACTAAGAACCTTCATATCGGTCAGATCTAACATTCTTACACATCATTAGCACAAAGCATCAACAAATTTATCTATCTCTATCAAAGCACTTAGCAAGAGAAGTTATAAACACATCAACACAAGCACAAAGAGGAACAACACAATGTTTATAGCATAAAGGACTTCATAGCCTATTACAATACCTTGCACCTAGCTCTACAAGTCTCTCCTAGTATGCACAGAGCATATACAAACCATACTTGCACTTAGCACTGAGCTTATTACCCTTACATCACATAGATCCCTTTCTCTCTTCTCTTACATAGCCTAGACATCTATTTATACATTACAAAATAGGCCTAAACATTTGTAAACCCATAGGCCAACATCCCATGCCTGTTACATAATCCCAAAAACCCAAAAACGACCCAAAAATGGGTCAACATCCCGTGATATCCACTTCATCTTGCACTCCTCCTTCGACAAGCTGTCAAAGTCCCAAAATAGGTCAAACATGACTAGATCCCTCAAAACTTGTTCAAGGGCCAACAGGCCCCAAACACTCACCTGTGACTCATCCCAAGTCACTTTGATGTGGGAAGTTCTACTTCGAAAGCTTCAAGCTTGGCTCAAACTACCTCGACTTCTTGTTGCGATACAATCTCTTGTTCAACAAAATATTGAATGACTGCATCATTCACAGGTCCTTCTAGGTGTTGTTCTGCTATGGTGCTAACTTTCTCTAGTTCTTCTCCCTCACTCTCAACCTTTAAGAACAATTGGTGAGCCTTGTCTTGTACAGGTCAGAGTCTCTGATTTACTTCCATAACTCTACTTGGGATAGAGTGGATGTGCTTCTGGGTGGTTCACTACTCTTGATATCTCTTCATTATATCCATAGCTTTTAGGGATTTTAGCTGCGCCTGTAGCGTTTCTATGTGTTGCTTCGCTTCCTGGAGTTGCGACTCCAATGCCTACAACTATGGGTTCTCAGTGAGTTTCTCATATGTATGGGCACTACGATCAATGAATTTCTTACATTCTAATATAAAGGCCTTTAGCCTTTCAACTAAACTCCTAGAAGTTTCTTCTCTTTGGTCCTTTATCTCCTGTGGGGTCTCAGGTATTGTGCGTAGCTCCAAGTCTACTATGCGTTGTTGCAGATATTGTATCACGTCTCCAAGTTGCACTACTTTCTTCTTGATTTGATCCTCTGCCTTTATTTCTATGATAGTTACATAGCGTAGTGCTCTGTTGACCACTTCATTCACTTCGAGTTTCTCAGCGAGCAACTGTTCCTTACCTTACTATAGTTGTGCCTTTTCTTCCTTGAACTTCTCTTGGAGAGAACTCTTTTCCTATTCGACAGCTCAGCGTTGTTTTACAGGTAATCCATCTACTTGTACCAAATCCTGGGTGTCTTGCATTATTTCTTTTTGCGCTTGTTGAAGACGAGCTTCGACTGTATCAGTTAATCGATGGAGTTGAGTTGGTTCATCTCCTAGTTATGGTGTTCCCAATGAAAGAGGAACAATAGAGACTGTGCGACTAGACTGTAGTGCCTATTGTACCCCTTGGAGCTCGACCTCAATTCTATTGTACATCTCCTCCTGCTTAGCTTCTTACTTCTCTTCTATCTCCAATGAAGCATCATTTAGGGTTGTTATGATGAAATTGAAATCATCATAGGTGAGGATGGTCTACATCTTAGTTATAGGGGCTTTTGAAATATTTTGGGAGGAAGGTTTCGGGGGGGTAACCTTCCTTTTCTTCGAGGGGTCCCCCTCATCTCTGGGCGGTGTTACTTTTCCTTTCCTTTGTTCATATTCTATGCCATCTATCTCTTCACCATCACCTCCTTTCTTTGGTGATATGGAAGCAGTCTTCACCAAAGAACTACTTAAATATTGTACTTCATCAATCTCCTTTGTTTTAGTAGGTCTGGGTGTATCCTACGCAGCTTCTGGGTTGTCAATGTCAGATATCTCTGTAGGGTCGGCTGGAATGAGGAGGTCCACCAACCAGTCCTTGGTGATCTCTTCCAATTCCTCCTCCGTAAGGATGTAATAGGACTGAAGTTGTTTCTTGTGCTCATTGGTGCACATTGTAATATAAATGAAATGTCGATCTGTGTTGAACTTCATCACAGACCTGAATCAGTGTAAAGTGTTCAATGTCATGTGAGGCTCAGAATGGATGGCTATCTTCAGCTGATTGTAGTATGTATGGAACACAACATTTGACTTCCATTGCTTATTCATGTCACTTGAGTACCACAATGTATTGAACATCGCGGCCAATGGTTCGAAAGGCTCAATGTCTGGGAAGGTCACACCTTCCGGCATCTCCCAGGAAATGAAAGCGAACAAGATCAAGAGCCAGCTAAAATGGAATTCATATCCTTGATCTTTCACTTCTCTACAATCAAGTTCCAACTGGCTCACTAGGTAATTCACCCAATTCATTTGTAGGCCCTCCATGCACTTCCCTGCGAGGTCGACTACAAAACCAGTCACTTGGGTGGGTCGGTTATTGCGTACTAAATTCCCTACAATCAAATGACCAGCGAGGCACATTGTTCCATTCTAAATAGAGGCTACCTTGTATCTTCATGTGCCCTTCTCGACATTTCCATAAGTGTCCTTGATCCTTTGTGCGAGAGCGCGGTCCATGGATTTTCTAGGATAGAAATCCTATGGGTCGGGTCCTTGCTTACTCAAACCTGTGATCTGATTGATCAAGGTCAGATCAACTATGATACAATGGTAAATTAGCCACAAATATCCTCCATGGTAACAAGACAGTAGCATCTTGACACATGCATTCACCTCTTGGTGTCTTACGAAGTGGGCAATTTTCATGACGTTGAGTAGGGTGGAGTACATGAGGTTATGGGTCCATGCTTGGGGAATTACCTTTGATTTTTTCCCTTTTGTTTTAGTCATATACTTATGTGGGGCTAACATGTTGTATAATTTGTGATCTTTGAGGTTCAAGCCACTAAACTTCAACGTTGCGATCTTATCTTGGTCCACTCTCACTGCGTGTATCCCCTTCGGGAGGTACGCAATGACTAAGGCGTATTCAAAATATCTAGGTACGTTGTCACAGTTTATAACACCGCTTAAAGGTGGTATATAGGTGGGTAATATAGTCAGGATCAATTTAGCATTTTCTAAGTCATCCTTGTGCTTAGTTTTCTTCTCATCGGACGGTCGGGATGGTCCTGTTCCACAAGCAGTGGATGGAGAGGTTGGCAATCCTCTTGTGGATGATGCTTGTATACCTGTAGACATCAACATGACTCTTTCAGTCATGAGGTCGATCAAAACTTCTGGAACAAATTTTTCTGCAGTGCTCAACTCATCTGACATACACGCTCGGGGTTAGAAATTTCAGGTTTGGGGGGTAGCTTAGACATAGTAAAAAGATAGAGAGTAGAAGCACGACGATCACTATATAAACTCAAGTTAGTCTGGGGGATCAAATTCTCAATTGGAAAAAGTGTTCTCGATGTGTGGCGCAATGGGATAAATAGGTAAATAGACAAAGGGTCACTTGCAAAAAGTATGGGGCCTTCATTAACTCAGTTCTATCTGTTATGGCATGGTCCCAATGGTCAGATGGTGAGCTAGCTGGCCATAAATGGATTTTTATCTGTTCGAAGCATTGATATAACAGTTATAATGTCCCCAACAACTATATTGCTTCACCATGGTGAAGTGTCATGTGTCATTGTTCTGATATCCCGATGAATCTCCAATTTTGCAAATTTTCCTTCTATGAGGTTCCCTCTAGAGCCTTCTGCAACTTATCGATCTTGGCTCTCTTCTTACTTAAATTTATAGCCTTCTTTCCAATGAGCTTCATCTCGGTATTCCATTTTCCATTCTAATTTTTGTCTTCTTTTGACCTAGTCACTTCACGTTGTTGAGATTCTTCCCTAGGGTTCTGGGATAATACTTATTCTTTGTCTGGGATAGGTACTTTAATCTTCTTTGGATCCTCTAGTGTTCTTGCAACTTCGACATACGAGTCTCTAGTGTTAAATAGCTTCGATCTTTTCTCCTGTTCTTCAATCAAGTGTGCGATCCTTCTAGTCATGAAATCTTTTAACTCTTATTTCTTCTGTTCCAAACCTTCTTCTTATTCCTTTCATATGGATTGATATTTGTCAATCCAAGGTTTTCATAATAGCATGGTAAATGGGGTGTTTTCCTCAGTAAATTTAATTATCTCAAAATATTCTTTTGTCGATGTTCCATTAACATGTTGGCAAATATTTAACAGATAGCGAATGCTTGTCATTGATGGCAAATACAACAATGAAGATGGCATGAGTATAGAAAGTATGTAATAGATGGGCATTATGAGAAGATGCTACAAAGAAGATTTGAATAAGCTCAAAAGAGATAGTGCAGAGGATTGTTGGCAGATCATCGATGGCAAGATCAAAGTAAGTGGAACAAAGTAAGCTCAGGAGGAGAAGCAACATTTCTGATCATTGGATCCCATTTACAATTCTCGATGACCGTTAGATCAAGTGTTGATCGGGACTGTTGATTCCAGCTCCATCTCGGAGCTTCGCAACTCATGACTTGGAGAGACAAGAAACATAACCATCTAAATCACAATTTAATCGCAGCCATCAGATCAAGGTGTGATCTGGACCGTTGATCCGACTCCATTTCGGAGCTTTGTGACTCATGAATTGGAGAGTCAAGAAACATAACCATCGAAATCCCGATATGAAAAATCGTGATTTAATCATAGCCATTAGATCAAGGTGTGATCTAGACCATTCATCCGACTCCATTTCGGATCTTCGTGACTCACGACTTGGATAGGCAAGAAATATAACCACCGAAATCACGATATGATCTAAGCCATTGAATTAAGATCAGATCTGGACCATTGAATCATAGGACAAGTCCCTGACTTGGAGTCAATGGAGCATGGTGTGGAAACTCGCGAGATGCGAGATCGTGATAAGATCTGGACCGTCTGATCTATGGAGATTTCAACTATCGACCAAACTCAATGAACTGTATAAACTCACAAAATATGAAGCACCTTTTATCATAGCCTATGGTCACCGTCAGTGGTCACGAGAAGGGAAGGAGTCAGTTCATATAAGCTCCATTTCAGGGTTTCAGGGATCATGACTTGGAGAATCGAGATGCCTCATCTCCAGATTCACAAAATGTGAAATCGCGAAAGCGCTTTATACATAAGCGCTTGTTCATATCCATGGCCATATAAAGGAGGGAGCTAGTGTAGAAACACTCCATTTCGAAGTTTCAGAACTAGTGACATGGAGACTCAAGATGTCTCATTGCAGAATATTTGAACTGCGAAAGTGAGAAACAACTAAATAACACAAGAACCCTTCAGAGTTAATCCAATGATGCAGGTGAATTTGAGCATAATCAGAGGGCTACTGTTTCACGTCACAGTGTAACTGCCAGAAACCATTGATGGCTTCTACCAGAGGACTCGAAGACACTTCAGGGTGATTGACAGAGGAGATGAAGAGTCTCTGGGAATATTCAAGAGGGATGAAGATTCTCCTGGAGGTGATTGATAGTTGGATGAGCATTGAAGCTTGTAACTGGAACAGAGAAGGTGAGCTCGACAGTGATGTTGAATGAGTGGAAAAATGGCTAGAGAAGCTAAAGAGTCATGATGATGCTCATACAGAGCACTCGAGTTGTGGAGGATATTGACGCGGTGTGAGTATGCAAAGGTATTGCGTGCATTGCATGCACAAGGTGCAAAAAAGCTATAAATACACAGTACAAAGAAGAGATGCGATTGTTGTTGTTGCTGGAATTGCTGTGGATGTTGTTGTTGAAGGTGATTCATGCATGAAGAAGAATCAAAGTGCAGTGGCTGAAAAGAACAGAAGAAGAACTATCCAGCGAATGGACATGGCACATAGAGCATAAAAAGAAGAAGAACAGAATGGGCAGTGGATGCATGCTGGAAGACAGTGAGGATGAGTAGAAAAATCTTGCAGAACAGTGATGAGACTGGTAAGCTGTTATTGAACACTATATCACTGTAATAGGTTTCAAAATTTCATATTCATAATCCAGGGTGGTTGGGAGGTGCTAGGGAGGACTGGTGTCCTTAGAGGTTCAAGTGGGGGCCTAAACACAGGGAGTTGGTGCTTCTTTCTAGTTGGTGCTAGAGAAACCAGGGATTTGGTGCTTCCTTCTAGTTGGTTCTAGAGAAACTAGAAAGTTGGTGCTTCCTTCTAGTGGGTGCTAGAGAAAAAAAGAGATTTGGTTCTCTCAGCAAGTTGCATCTTGCCAAATAGAGGTTGTAGCCTCACCATGAGTTGGTGCTCAAATGTATGATAATGTAAGGAATGTAAATAATACTTATCATATAAAGAAGAAGAGGTTTTTACCCTGTATGGGTTTCCTTGGGAAATATCTGTCTCTGTGTTTCCCATATATGTGACTAATGTTGAATGTGCCATTGTTCATTTTCCTACATTATTGTGATCATCATTGAGTGCCTTGTAAATATTTTAAAAGAAGCGTAATTGTTTAAGAACAATGACAATTGATTCACCCCCCCTCTCAATTGCACAACAATTGGTATCAGAGCCAACCCCTTTTATCTAAGGGTAGATCCTAGAGCTTAAACATGTCAAGACATGAAGGAAATTCAACCAATAAGGCCCCTTTGTTCAATGGAACAAACTTTGCCTTCTGGAAAGTTAGAATGAGAACCTACATAATGTTGTTAGGTGAAGATGTCTGGGATGTGGTAGATATTGTTTATGTAAAGCCAGTTGTGCTTGCTAATAAGGATGACAAACTAGAATTTAGCTTCAACGCTAAGGATATGAATGCTATCTTGAGTGGGCTTGCAGAAGAAGAATTTGTAAAAGTTATGCACCTAGGAACTACCAAAGAAATGTGGGACAAACTCATTAGCAGCTATGAGGGTAATGAGAAAGTAAAGGATGCAAATATTAAAACCTACAGAATATAGTTTGAACATTTGAAGATGAAGGAAGATGAAACTGTTGGAAAATACTTTCTAAGAGTAGAAGAAATGGTAAATGCAATGAACGCACTTGGTGAAACAATTGATGAACCTTCTTTAGTTCATAAAATCTTGAGATCTCTCCCATATGGGTTCAACCTGAAGGTCTCTACTATAGAATAACTTAATGATCTAAAAACCTTGGGGTTTGATCAACTGCTAGGAACATTGACTGCATATGAAATGAGAATAGTTAAAGATAAACCTACCTCTAGAGAAGCATCATTTAAAGCAGACAAGAATGAGGATTCTAAGCCCGATGAAATTGAATCAAAATTTTTGAAGAGACCAAAGAAGGGATGAGGAAAATACAAAGGTAAACTGCCTTTCAAATGTTTCAACTGTGGTAGGATAGGTCATTTTGAAAATAAATGTCTCCACAAAGGAAAGGATCAGAAATGTGATGATGAGGAGAAGTACAAACAAAGAAATTTCTTTAAAGAGAAAAACTTTAAGAATAAAATTCTATGCGTAAACAATGATGATGATCCTTCATATGATGAAGAAAATGACTCCTCTATTGAAGATAAACTAAATGACTTCATACTTATGGCCAAAGAGGATTATTATAATAAAATCATAGGAAGTGATGAAGAAGAAGCTTTTGTTGACATGGAAGGAGAACTGATCAGTGCACTGGAAGAGATTGACAGACTAAGAATAAAGAATAGAAAGCAAAGACAATTGTTGATACAGTTTGAGAAAGATAGTAAAGAACCTGATGAAGACCTTGTCCTACTAAAAGTAGAATTGGAAGAGGCAAAGAAAATCAAAGAGATTCTGAAACAATAGCTATCAGAAAAGAAGGCAAGATGTGAAGCATTAGAACAAGAAGTAGTGAAAACGAGGAAAGAAATGGAAAAGTTTCAAGCCTTGTATAATCAGAATCTGTCAAGTATCAAAGCCTCAGAAGGATTGGCCACCATTCTGAATCAACAAAGGAATCCAAATCTGAAAACTAGCTTGGGGTATGAAGAGGGATCAAGCAGTGGTAAGCCAGGAAATGAAGAACCCATTAAGTTTGTCAAAAGTACAACCAATGACAATAACAATCCTGTAGAAGAAAAGGAAGACAATCAGCCACCCAGGTCAAGTAAGGTAAAAGATGCCAGATCTGAATCTGTAGAACAAAGAAGTAATGTGCTCAGTACTGAACGACGTCATCAGTCTAGAAGATATCAATTTTCTCAAAGAAGACAACCATTTTCTAGGTACAAAGAATTCTTCCATGGCTATTGTTTCTACTGTGCTAAATTTGGTCACAAAGCTGTAAATTGTTCCTTAAGACTTAGACATGAGAAATTAAGATTTCAAAGGATTAAATACTTGCCACAACAAAGAATGATGCAGCTAAGTAACAAACCTTCACTGATTTCCAATTGCCAAATTAAGTCCAGGGACATGCAACTAAAGAGGTCAAGAAATAATCAACAGTCAATGAGTAGATAACGTTGCACCAATAAGTTTGACCTGTTGAACAATGATATTGAATGCTACATCTGTCATAACTATGGACACAGATCTATTGACTATCGTTTAAGGGAATATGAACCAGATTCGAAATCTCCTGTTGAAAATGTCAAGTTTTGGAAGAAGAAGGAAAGTGACAAGTGTGGATTAGTGTTGTCCGCTCAAAGAAAAATTAACCCTTGGTGTATAGACAGTGGATGCTCCAAACACATGACGAGAGACAAAGGCAAGTTTCTATCTCTAAGTGAAAGAAAATTAGGAAACATAACCTTTGGAAATGATGAACCAGGGAAAATAAAGGGCAAAGGGATGGTGAGCTTAAGTAATGGAAAAGGAAAAGCCCAAGATGTTCTACTTGTGGATGGGATGAAACATAATATGCTCAGTGTAATTCAAATGTGTGATTGTGGATGCGAAGTGTTGTTCACATCCAAGGACTGAAAGATAAAGTCTGTAAACTTAGGACAAGTGGTGGACAAAGGCATAAGGACAGAAAATAATGTATATGTGTTGAAAGAAAATAGAGAAGAATGTCATCCAAGTAAATATGATGAAAGTTGGTTATGGAATAGGATACTTGGACATCTAAAATTTGACCACTTAATCAAATTCAAAAACCTTGAGGAAGTAAAAGATCTTCCAAGAATATCAAAGCCCCAAGATTCAATGTGTAAAACCTGTCAAGTAGGGAAGCAAAAAAAGACACAGTTTAAGTCCAAGAGATTTACTTCAACAAAGAAACCACTCTAACTAGTTCATATGGATTTATGTGGACCATCAAGATAGGAAGGCACAGGGAAAGAAAACTACTTCATGCTGATTATTGATGATTACTCCAGACTTACTTGGGTTGCCTTTCTCAAAGAAAATGTTGAAGCATTTGAGAAGTTTAAGATATTTAAGGCTTTATCAGAGACTCAAATAGGCAAGAGGTTAAAGGCAGTAAGATCAGATCGAGGAGGAGAGTTTGTGTGAAGAGACTTAAAGGAATTCTGGGATGAACATGGGATAAAGAGATAATACACAATCCCAAGAACTCCACAACAAAATGGAGTTGTTGAGAGGCAAAACAGAACAGTGTAGGAAATGGCCAAGTCAATGATGAATGAGAAGAACATTAGTCAAACCTAATGGGTAGAAGCAATACACACAACAATCCATGTGCTTAACAAAGACCACCTCAGACCACAAAGTGACAAGACACCTTATGAATTATGATTTGGAAGACCTGCCTCAATCAAACACTTCAAAGTCTTTGGGAGTAAATTCTACATAAAGAATAATGATGAGAACCTTGGCAAATATGATGACAGGGCTAATGAAGGTATATTCTTAGGATATGCTACAAATAGTAAAGGATATAGATGCTATAATAAGAGGTTGCATAAAATGGTTGACTGTATTGATGTAAAAACTGATGAAGGAATCCCAGCAAGAGAGGTATACAGTAATGAGTCTTCTACAGAAGACACAGCTAAAGATGAAGATGAACAGGTCCAAGAATCATAAAACAAAGACTCTGATTCAGATGAAGACTCAGATACTCAGATAGACTCAAATGAGCAGTCAACTGCAAATTCCTCCTCCAGAATCATTCAAAAGAATCATCCTGGAAGTCAGATAATTGGAGAAAAAAACACAGGTGTACAAACCAAGAGAAAGCTAATCAAAACCACTAAACAATATCATATAGCTCTCATATCCATGCTGGAACCCAAGAATTTCAATGAATCCAACAAATATGATCACTGGGTTAAAGCAATGAATGATGAACTTGATCAGATTGAGAAAAACAATATGTGGGAGATGGTTCAAAGACTTGAAGGTAAAAATGTCATTGGCTCCAAATGGATCTTTAAGAATAAGTTGAATGAGCAAGGACAAGTTATCAGGAACAAAGCAAGGTTAGTCTGTAAAGGCTATGCTCAGATAGAAGGACTGGATTTTGGTGAAACATTTGTGC
>ML787120.1:392609-416650 GCA_009831015.1 Picea engelmannii
TTGTACATCACAAAATCTCACCCAGACATAATGCATGTTGTAGGAATGGTAGGAAGATATCATGCTTCACCTAAACAGATTCATTTGCATGCTGTCAAAAGGATATTCATGTATTTGAAAGAAACAATGACTTATGGTCTGTGGTATCCCATAAATCAAAATCTTCAGCTGACTACTTATTCAGATGCAGATTGGGAAAACTGTGTTGATGAGAGAAAAAGCACCAGTGGAGGAGCATTATTCCTAGGTGACTCCTTAGTAGCCTGGCTTAGTAAAAAGAAAGGTTTAATTTCTTTATCAACCATAGAGGCAGATTACATTGCTGCTACTACCTGTTGCACTCAGGTATTATGGATGATTCAGACACTTACAGATTTGGAGGTAAAATACATTGCACCGATCCCAATTCATTGTGATAACACTAGTGCCATCAGTGTGTCTAAAAATCCTATATTCCACTCCAAGACCAAGCATATTCCCATAAAATATCATTTTCTGAGAGAGAGGTCACCAATTAGATTGTTCAGGTCAATTACATTCCCACTACAGAACAAATTGTAGACATATTTACTAAACCTCTAGCAAAGACACCATTTGAATATCTCAGAGAGAAGCTGGGTGTCATCCTGTCTCACATCTAAGAGAGTCCATCCTATTAGGGGGAGTCTTGTATTGGTTGCATATCTGATACCTCTTAAAATTAATGCAATATCTCAGGGGGAGCATGTTTCTTCTTTGACATTGATGTCAAAGGGGGAGAAAAGAGTCTGGGAGGAGAGTCTGAATGCATGTGGGTGCTTGTGTTGCCATCAATGCCAAATGGGGATATTGTTGGCAAATATTTAATAGATAGCGAATGCTTGTCATTGATGGAAAGTACAACAATGAATATGGAATGAGTATAGAAAGTATGTAATAGATGGGCATTATGAGAAGACACTACAAAGAAGATTTGAATAAGCTCAGAAGAGATAGTGCAAAGGATTGTTGGCAGATCATCGATGGTAAGATCAGAGTAAGTGGAACAAAGTAAGCTCAGGAGGAGAAGCAACATTTTTGATCATTGGATCCCATTTACAATTCCCGATGACCGTCAGATCAAGTGTTGATCCGGATTGTTGATTCCAGCTCCATCTCGGAGCTTCGTGACTCGTGACTTGGAGAGACAAGAAACATAACCATCAAAATCACGATATGTGAAATCGTGATGTAATCGCAGCCGTCATATCAAGGTGTGATATGGACCATTGATTCGACTCCATTTTGGAGCTTCACAACTCACGACTTAGAGAGACAAGAAACATAACCATCAAAATCATGATATGTGAAATCCTGATTTAATCGCAGTCGTCAGATCAAGGTGTGATCTGGACCATTGATCCGACTCCATTTCAAAGCTTCATGACTCATGACTTGGAGAGGTAAGAAATATAACCACTGAAATCGCGATATGATCTGAGCCATTAAATTAAAATCAGATTTGGACCGTCGAATCATAGGACAAGTCACTGACTTGGAGTCAACGGAGCATGGTGTGGAAACTCGCGAGATGCAAGATCACGATAAGATATGGACCATCCGATCTATAGAGATTTCAACCATCGATCAGACTCAATGAAGTATATAAACTCACAAAATATGAAGCGCCTTTTGGCATAGCCTATGGTCACCACTGGTGGTCACGAGAAGGGAAGGAGTCAATTCAGATAAGCTCCATTTTGAGGTTTCGGGGATCGTGACTTGGAGAGTAGAGATGCCTCATCTCCATATTCACGAAATGAGAAATCACGAAAGAAATTTATGCAAAAGTGCTTGTTCATAGCCATGGTAATATAAAGGAAGGAGTCAGTGCAGAAAAACTTTGTTTCAGAGTTTCAAAACTTGTGACATGGAGACTCAAGATTTCTCATGTAGAATCTTCGAATTGCGAAAGTGTGAAATGGGTAAATAACACAAGAACCCTTCAGAGTTAATCCAACGATGCAGGTGAATCTAAGCATAATCGGAGGGCTACTGTTGCACGTCATAGTGTAACTGCCAGAGGACTCGAAGACACTTCGGGGTGATTGATAGAGGAGATGAAGAGTCTCTGGGAATCTTCAAGAGGGACGAAGATGCTCGTGGAGGTGATTGACAGCTGGATGGGCATTGAAGATTATAACTGGAATAGAGAAGTTGAGCTCGATTGTCACAGAGAAGATGAAGAGTCTCAATTGCCAGAGAGGCTGAGGAATCTCAACATAACATATAGTGATGCTAAACGAGTGGAAAAATGGCCAGAGAAGTTGAAGAGTCACGATGATGATCAGACAGAGAACTCGAGTTGTGGAGGATATCGGTGCGGTGTGAGTATGCAGAGGTATTGTGCACATTGCATGCACAAGGTGCACAAAATCTATAAATACACAGTACAGAGAAGAGATGTGGTTGTTGTTGTTGTTGGAATTGTTGTGGATGTTGTTGTTGAAGGTGATTCATGTATGAAGAAGAATCAGAGTGCAGCAGCTAAAAAGAACAGAAGAAGAACTGTACAGTGAATGGGCATGGTGCATAGAGCATAAAAAGCATAAGAACAGAATGGGCAACGGATGCATGCTGGAAGACAGTGAGGAAGTTTGAGTAGAAAAATCTTGTAGAATAGTGATGAGACTGGTAAGCTATTATTGAACACTATATCACTGTAATAGGTTTCAAAATTTCATATTCATAATCCAGGGTGGTTGGGAGGTGTTAGGAAGGACTGGTGTCCTCAGAGGTTCAAGTGGGGTCTTGAACACAGGGAGTTGGTCCTTCCTTCTAGTTGTTGCTAGAGAAACTAGGGAGTTGGTGCTTCCTTCTAGTTGGTGCTAGAGAAACCAGGAAGTTGGTTCTTTATTCTAGTGGGTGCTAGAGAAAAACAGAGAGTTGGTGCTCTCAGCAAGTTACAGCTTGCAAAACAGAGGTTGTAGCCTCATAATGAGTTGGTGCTCAAATGTATGATAATGATGTAAAGAATGTAAATAATACTTATCATATAAAGAAGAAGAGGTTTTTACCCTGTATGGGTTTCCTTGGGAAATATCTGTCTCTGTGTTTCCCATATATGTGACTGATGTTGAATGTGCCATTGTTCATTTCCCTGCATTATTGTGATCATCATTGAGTGCCTTGTAAATATTTTAAATGAAGCATAATTGTTTAAGCACGGTGACAACTGATTCACCCCCTCTCTCAGTTGCACAACATAACATTCATAGGTATGTGAGCGAGATTCCCACATAGGTTTATCAAATTTCCTCTGAATAACCCTATTCCTCCTAATGAAGGGATCATAACAGGCTTCCCTATATCTTCCCAAGTTCTCTTTGTCATGATATTCACCTGTGTTTCCTTATCTAGAACATAGTCAATGTCGAAGTCTCATATTCTTGCTTCAATGCATTCTTTTTTCTTGAAGATCTCTAATAATCTAACATGTCGGTGGTCATTCAGGGTTTCTTTCATTTGTAGCAATACTTTCTTTGATTCTTTCTGGGGTTCTGCTATTTCTGGATCTACCTTGGTTTTTCTTTATTTAGATTCTATCCTTCCAGCTTAGCAATCATTCTAGGGAAATCCAACACTTTATGGTCCATAGCTTTACAACAAAGACAACTAGGGAATTTCCCAGGGCATTCCTTAGCAATATGTCCCGGTCTTCTGCAACTATAAGAGAGGGTTAATCTTCTCTTTCGTTTAAGTGATCCCCAGCCTTTCCTGTACTGTGCACTAGGATCATAGGAGCTAACCTGCAAAAAAGTCTTTCTAGGATCCTGCATCCATTTGTTAGTCCAAACATTCTTTCTATGCATAGGTATAACATATCTTTCACTATTCATATCAGATTTGTTCATATCAAATCTTATTTCATCTATTAATACCCTAGTTTTCAAGCTAGGATGGAATCTATCAAACACACCTAGAGTCATACTTTTGAAATAAAAATTTCCACTAATCTTACTTTTTCAGAGCACAAAGCTTCTAGATCTAGAAATTTTCACTATTCTTACCTTTATTAGAGCACAAAGCTGACAGATCTTACCTCTTTTCTTCAGATATGACCTCTTTTCTTAGCATAGATCTCCTCGGGTCAAGTAGAATGTTGCGCATTAGGGCAATATATCTATGCACAGATCTTTCATAATCTCAGGATGAATCTTTTCACAAAGATTAGTCTTTCTTAGTTCCCAACAATCACAGTTTCATGTCCGATATTGTGCACTTCAACAATAGATCTACACACATAACTTTTCTTCAGTTCCCACCAATCATAGTTTCAGTCCCAACAATCGAACCATTTGTTGGCATAGGGGCAGACCCAGGGTTCAATGCTAAAACAACACACCAACAAAACCCTAACTACCAGGGATGATTTTAATAATGGAAATTTATTTTAAAATGTAGAAACCTTGGCGAATCTCATTAATCCTTCATATTCCAACTATAAATTATTAGTGATATTTTTGTAAAAATATTCAAATTTCTAAGGATTTTATATAGTTTTTATAAAATTTTGGCGATTTTTAAGGTAAAATAATTTTATTCTATAGAATTTGGGTGAATCATTTTTAAAATAGCGAATCTCATTTTTCGAAAAACCATGGAAAATTAGCGCATGAGCAAAATTTAGCCCCTAAAATCATCCCTGCTAACTACCGACCCTTTCGACAACATATGAAAAGCAGATAAAGTCACACCTAAGGTAGAGGCAGGGGTGGTTGCAGGAATCAAGTGTCTGCAACCTTAGCTAGGACACAGATCTATGATTATAATACTTAACATAGTACTTTAGCATCAACATTTAATCAATATTCAACCAATAACTACTACATAGATAGAATAGAGCATCGCATCATTCACTCAGATCTGGCGTATTTAAGCACTTTATCATAAACATGCAGGTTATATCTAGAATATCAAGCACTAAGCACCTTCATATAGGTCAGATCTAACATTCTTACACATCATTAGCACAAAGAATCAACAGATTTATCTATATCTATCAAAGCACTTAGCAAGAGAAGTTATAAACACATCAATACAAGCACAAAGAGGAACAACAAAATGTTTACGTGGTTCATCCCCACCCTGGGGCTACGTCCACCAACTCTTCTTCTTTATTGTCTTCAATCAATCGGTTACAAGCATAGAGCCTCAAAACCCTACTTCGCCTAGGACAGGAGATCTGGGCACCTCAGTAGATCCTCCTTCCTTGCATTATAGCACAAAGCACTTCACAGCTTGTTACAATACCTTACACCTAGCTCTACAAGTCTCTCCCAGTATGCACAGAGAATCTACAAACCATACCTACACTTACCACAAAGCTTATTACCCTTACATCACATATATCCCTTTCTCTCTTCTCTTACATAGCCTAGACATCTATTTATACATTACAAAATAGGCCTAAACATTTGTAAACCCATGGGCCGACATCCCATGCTTTTTACATAATCCAAAAAACCTAAAAAGGACCAAAAAATGGGTCGAGATCCCGTGATATCCGCTTCATCTTGCGCTCTTCCTTCAACAGGTTGTCGAAGTCCCAAAATAGGTCAAACTTGACCAGATCCCTCAAAACTTGGTCAAGGGCCAACAGGCCCCCAACACTCACCTGTGACTCGTCTCGAGTCACTTTGATGTGGGAAATTCTTCTTTGAACACTTTGAGCTTGGATCGAACTGCTTCAACTTGTTTTTGTGCTACAATCTCTTATTCAAAAAACTCTTGAATGACTACATCATTCACAGGTCCTTCCAGGCATTGTTCTGTTGCAGTGCTAACCTACTTCAGTTCTGCTCCCTGGCTCTCGACCTTTAAGAACAATTGGTAAGCCTTGTCTTGTACAGGTTGGAGTCTTCGATTTACTTCCATAAATCTGCTTTGGATAGAATGGATTTGTTGCTGGGTACTTCACTACTCTTGAGATCTCTTCATTCTCTCCACAGCTGTCAGGGATTTCAACTGCACCTGTAGTGTTTCTATGTGCTTCTACGCTTCCTAGAGTTGTGACTCTAGTGCCTACAACTATGGGCTCTCAGTGAGTTTCTCATATGTCTGGGCACTGTGATCAATGAATTGATTAAATTCTAAGGCAAGGGCCTTTAGCCTTTCCACTGCACTCCTGACAGTTGCTTCTCTTTGGTCCTTTACCTCCTATGGGGTCTTAGGTATTGTGCGTAGCTCCAAGTCTACTATGTGTTGTTGTAGCTGCTATATCACATCTTCAAGTTGCACTACTTTCTTTGTGACTTGATCCTCTGCCTTTATTTCTATGATAGTTACAGAGTGCAGTGCTCTGTTGACCGCTTCCTTCACTTCGAGTTTCTTGGTGAGCAATTGTTCCTTGCCTTGCTATAGTTGTGCCTTTTCTTCCACGAACTTCACTTGGAGATAACTCTTTTCCTATTTTGTATCTCAACGTTTTTTTACAAGTAATCCATGTACTTGTACCAAAGCCTGGGTGGCTTGTGTTGTTTCCTCTTGCCCTTGTTGAAGATGAGCTTCGACTATATTAGCTAATCAGTGGAGTTGAGTTGGTTCATCTCCCAGTTCTGGTGTTCCCAATGATAGAGGTATAGTGGAGACTATGTGGCTAGACTGTAGTGCCTGTTGTACCCCTTGGAGCTCAACCTCAATTGTATTGTACATCTCATCTTGCTTAGTTTCTTGCTTCTCTGCTATTTCCAGCGAAGCATCATTTAGGGATGTTATGATGAAATTGAAATCATCAGAGGTGAGGACAGTCTGCATCTTAGTTATAGAGGATTTTGATCTCTTCTAGGAGGAAGGTTTCAGGGGGGAAACCTTCCTTTTCTTCAAGGGGTCCTCCTCTTCTTTGGGAAATGTTACTTCACCTTTACTTTTTTCATCTTCTGTGCCATCTATTTCTTCACCATCACCTCCTTTATCTAGTGAGATGGTAGAAGTATGCACTGAGGCAGTGCTTAAATATTGTACTTCGTCAGTCTTCTTTGTTTTAGTAGGTCTGGGTGTATCCTACGCAACTTTTGGGTTGTCGTTTTCAGATATCTCTACATGGTCAGCTTGAATGAGGATGTCTACCGACTAGTCCTTGTTGATCTCTTCCAAGTCCTCCTCCGTCAACTTGTAATAGGACTGAAGTTGTTTCTTATGATAGTCGATGTGCGTTGTGATATAAATGAAATGTCGATCCGCGTTGAACTTCATCAGAGGCCTGAATTAGTGTAAATTGTTCGACGTCATGTGAGGCTCGGACTAGATGGCTATCTTCAGCTGATTTTAGTATGTATGGAACAAGACATTTGAATTCCATTGCTTATTCATGTCACTTGAGTACCACAATGTACTGAACTTCAGGACCAATGGTTCGAAAGGCTCAAAGTCCGGGAAGGTCGTAGCTTCCGGCAGCTCCCAGGCAATGAAAGGGATTAGGATCAAGAGCCAACTGAAATGGATTCATATCCTTGATCTTTCACTTCTCTTTAGTCAATTTCCAAATAGTTCACTAGGTACTTCGCCCAATTCATTTGTAGGCCCTCTGTGCACTTCCCTGCGAGGTTGACTACAAAACCAGTCACTTGGGTGGGTCGGTTCTTGCGTACTAACTTCCCTGCAATCAATTGACAGGCGAGGCACACTGTGCCATTTTTAATAGAGGCTACCTTGTAGCCTCACATGCCCTTCTCAACATTGCCATAAGTGTCCTTGATCCTTTGTGTAAGAGTGCAGTCCATGGATTTTCTAAGATAGAAATCCTATGGGTCGGGTCCTTGCATACTCAAACCTGTGATCCGATTGACCAAGGTCGAATCAACTATGATACAGTGGTTTAGACACAAATATCCTCCATGGTTACAAGATAGTAGCATCTTGACACATGCATTCATCTCTTGGTGTCTCCCGAAGTGGGAAATTTTCATGATGTTGAGTAGGGTGGACTTCACGAGGTTATGGGTCCATGCTTAGGGAATTACCTTCGAGTTTTTCCCTTTTTTTCTAGTTAGATACTTATGTGGGGCTAACATGTTGTAGAATTTTTTATCTCCGAGGTTGAAGTCATTAAACTTCAACACTGCGATCTTATCTTGGTCCGCTCACACTGCACGTATACCCTTTGGGAGGTACGCAATGACCAAGGCATATTCTAAATCTCTAGGTACGCTGTCGTGGTTTAAAACACCGCTTAAAGGTGGTATATAGGTGGGTAAAATAGTTGGGATCATTTTAGCATTCGCTAAGTCATCCCTATGATTTGTTCACTTCTCATTAGATGGTCGATATGGTCCTACTCCACAAGCAGTGGATGGAGAGGTTGGCACTCCTCTCATGGATGATGCTTGTATACCTGTAGACATTGACATGACTCTTTCATTCATGAGGTCGATCAAAACTTCCTCAACAATTTTTTCTGCAGCGCTCAACTTGTCTGACATACACACTCGGGGTTAACAATCTCATGTTCGGGGGGTAGCTTAGACACAGTAACGATGTAGAGAGCAGAATCACGATGATCACTATATAAATTCAACTTAGTCTGCGGGCTCAAATTCTCAATTGGAAAAATTGTTCTCGGTGCGTGATGTGGTGGGATAAATAGGTAACTCGACAATGGGTCACTTGCAACGAGTATGAGGCCTTCATTAACTCAGTTATGTATGTTATGGTACGGTCCCAATGGTCGGATGGTGAGTCGGTTGGCCATAAATGGATTTTCATCTGTTCGGAGGATTGATCTAACGGTTATAATGTCCCCAATGGCTATATTGCTTCACCATGGTGAAGTGCCATGTGTCGTTGTTCTTATATCCCGGTGAATCTCCAATTTTGCAAATTTTTCTTCTGTGAGGTTCCCTCTGGAGCCTTCTGCAACTTATCAATATTGGCTCTCTTCTTACTTAACTTTATAGCCTTATTTCTAGTGAGCTTTGTCTCGGTATTCCTTTTTCCATTCTGATTTTTGTCTTCTTTTGACCTAGTCACTTCACACTGTTGAGATTATTCCCTAGGGTTCCAGGATAATACTTATTCTTTGTCTGGGATAGGTACTTCAATATTCTGTGGATACTCTAGTTTTCTTGCAACTTCGACATCTGGGTATCTAGTGTTAAATAGCTTCGATCTACTCTCTTGTTCTTCAATCAAGTGTGCGATCCTTCTAGTCATGAAATCTTTTAACTCTTTTTATTTTGTTCCAAACCTTTTTCTTCTTCCTTTCGTCTAGATTGATATTTTTCAATCCAAGGTTTTCCTAATAGCATGGTAAATGGGGTGTTGTCCTCAGTAAATTTAATTATCTCAAAATCTTCTTTTGTCAAAGTTCCATTAACATTCATAGGTATGCGAGCGAGCTTCCCACATAGGTTTATCATATTTCCTCTGAATAAACCTATTCCTCCTAATGAAGGGATCATAGCAGGCTTCCCTATATCTTCCCAAGTTCTCTCTATCATGATATTCACCTGTGTTTCCTTATCTAGAACATAGTTAATGTCGAAGTCTCCTATTCTTGCTTCGATGCATTCTTTTTCCTTGAAGATCTCTGATAATCTAACATGTCGGTCGTCATTCAAGGTTTCTTTCACTTATAGAAATACTTTCTTTGATTCTTTCTGGGTTTATTCTATTTCTGGATCTACCTTAGGGTTTTCTTTATTTAGATTCATTCCTTCCAGCTTAGGAATCATTCTAGGGAAATCCAACACTTCATGGTCCATAGCTTTACAACAAAGACAACTGAGGATTTTCCTAGGGAATTCCTTAGCAAGATGTCCCGGTCTTTTGAAACTGTAACAGAGGGTTAATCCTCTCTTTCATTTAAGTTATCCTCAACCTTTCCTGTACTGCGTGCTAGGCTCATAGGAGCTAACTTGCAAAACATTATTTCTAGGATCTTGCATCCATTTTTTAGTCCAAACATTCTTTCTATGCATAGGTATAACATATCTTTCACTATTCATATCATATTTATTCATATAAATCTTCTTTTATCTATTAATACCCTAGTTTTCAAACTAGGATGGAATCTATCAAACATACCTAGATTCATATTTTTGAAATAAAAATTCCCACTAATCTTACTTTTTCAGAGCACAAAGCTTCTAGATCTAGAACTTTTCACTATTCTTACCTTTATCAGAGCACAGAGCTGATAGATATTACCTCTTTTCTTTAGATCTAACCTCTTTTCTTGGCATAGAGCTCCTTGGGTCAAGTAGAATGTTACGCACTAGGGAAACAAATATATGCACAAAGCTTTCACAATCTCAGGTCGAAGCTTTGCACAAAGCTTATTCTTTCTTAGTTCCCAATAATCAGGGTTTCATGTTTGATACTACACACTTCAGCAGTAGATCTATACATAGAACTTTTCTTCAGTTCCTAGCAATCACAGTTTTAGTCCTGACAATGGAACCATTTGTTGGCACAGGGGCAGGCCCAGGGTTCAATGTTAAAACAACACACCAACAAAACCCTAACTACCAGCCCTTTCGGCAACATATGCGAAGTAGATGAAGTCTCACCCGAGGTAGAGGAAGGGGTGGTTGTAAGACTCAAGTGTCTGTAACCTTAGCTGGGACATAGATATGTGATTATAATACTCAACAAATCACTTTAGCATCAACAGTTCAGCAATATTCAACCAATAACTACTGCACAGATAGAACAAAGCATCACATCATTCACTGAAATTTGATGTATTTAAGAACTTTATCATAAACAAGTAGGTTATATCTAGTAGATCAAGCACTAAGCACCTTCATATAGGTCATATCTAACAGTATTACACATCATTAGCATAAAGAATCAACAAATTTATCTATCTCTATCAAACCACTTAGCAAGAGAAGTTATAAACACATCAAGACAAGAAAAAAGTGGAACAACACAGTGTTTATGTGGTTCACCCCCACCCTAGGGCTACATCCACCAACTCTTCTTCTTTATTGTCTTCAATCAATCGGTTACAAGCACAGAGCCTCAAAATCCTACTTTGCCTAGGACAAGAGATCTGTGCACCTCACTAGATCTTCCTTCCTTGCATTATAGCACAAACCACTTCACATCCTATTACAATACCTTGCACCTAGCTCTGCAAATATCTCCTAGTATGCACAGAGCATATACAAACCATACTTGCACTTAGCACTTAGCTTATCACCTTTACATCACATAGATCACTTTCTCTCTTCTCTTACATAGCCTAGACATCTATTTATACATTGCAAAATAGGCCTAAACATGGGTAAATCCATGGGCCGACATCCCATGCCCGTTACATAATCCCCAAAACCCAAAAAGGACCCAAAAATGGGTCGATATCTTATGATCTCCACTTCGTCTTGCACTCCTCCTTCGATAGACTGTCGAAGTCCCAAAATAGGTCAAACTTGACTAGATGCCTCAAAACTTGGTCAAGGGCCAACATCACTTATCCACATGCTTGTTTATTTTACAGTTGATTTATGTATTATGCTCATTTGATTACATGCAATTGTGAGTTATACTATCTTGTGAAGGTCCAAAATATACAAATCTCTTGTTCATTTATTTCTCTCTTATCACCATTTTCACACATTCACTTTTCTAGTTGAAAACCATAAGGGACCCATAGAATCCCCGTCATTCCAGACGCTTGTAGAATCTTCCTCCTATTCTAGGAGGAGTCCCTATTCTTCCAACTCACCAGATCAAATATATCACACCATTTTGAGTGCTACTATTTTGGGATAAGATTTACTTAGTTCCACATTTCTTGGCTCAAATTCCCAAGGCCATCTATCCACTATTTCTCTTTCACAAGGAGGTGGGGGGGAAACGTTTTCTCAAGGGAGAAGCACAAACCCACCAATTATCTCTCAAGGCATGGGTCCACTACCTACTCACACGATGGATGGAACTAATCCTCCACCAAATCTCCCTATGCCATACTTAGCATCCCTTAACATTACTAATTTGACCAAACTCATTAATGATCCCATTTTACATGACCCCACATGGCCCAATATGCCTACCAAACTACCTTCAGATATTCCAAAGTTTGAACGAAAACTAGGGGAAGATCCTGCCAACCATGTTATGACCTTTCACTTATGGTGCTCTTCCAACAACATCATGGATGATTCCATCTGCTTAAGTTTGTTTCAACGCACTATAATTGGTTCCTTTGCCAAATGGTATGTGGACGAAAAATCAAGGTCCCATGTGACCTTTGAATCATTGGCCAAGGCCTTTTTGTCCTTTTTTCAACTACCATTTTTTCATAATACTGGCTTAGAAATCCTCTTAGAGTTCAAACAAACCATTGCTGTCCATATAGTCGATCACATTCATGAATGGCGTCGACGTCGTAGTTTTTGTAAGGAAAAAACCACTAAAGAACAATGTCTTGATTGGTTTCTCAAATCACTTGTCTCTGTTATTTCCAAGGATGTAGAAACCACCTTTCCTCAGTCGGAAGAGGAAGCCATCAACAAGGCTTAATAGTTTGACCTCATCTATGCCCGTTCAGGTTACTTATACATAATGTTGTCTGATGCACCTAGACCCATACCATTTGGCCAGGACAAACCTAGGATGTCCCACATAGCAGATGGGTTGATTGGTTCTATGAATCATCTCAACCCTTACGGCCACCCGTTGCCCACTTATGGTGCACATAAGTATCCACAACCATATGGAGGGATGTCATATTACCCTCCTCCCACTCACCAACAATCATATCCTATTTCTCCCCCTCCACCAATGGGTGGTCCCTCACCGGTACCCATGATGCACCCAACCTCTCAACCAAGTACGGGTCCACCTTCTACCTCCACATACAACCTTATCACTAGTGAAAGTGCTTCAAATTCCTACACTCCATATGAATCATCTCCACAAAACAATCCATATTTTCCTTTTCTTGGTCCTCCACAGTCGGTTGCTCCTCCATTAAGATAACCACATGCCGGTGTTAACTTTGTTCAACTCTCTCCCATTCATCAACTTCAAAATTTTGAACAAATGAATATGGAAAATCTGACCCATCCACCAAATAATGACAAGAAGAAAGGGAAAAATTGAAACAATAACAACTCGGGACCAGGAGGAAATAACCCCCAACAAAACCATCTCGCTGAGGGAAACCAAAATCAAGGCAACCAAAACCCCCAAGGGGGAGGAAATAACAATAAACCAGGACAAGGGCAGAAAAATAACCTCCATACTAAGTTCCCTTGTGCTCTCTGTGGCAAGTATGGACATTATACACACCCTTTCCCCTAAATTTCCGACTTCAAATGGATGAAAGAATCCATGAATGCACAACATCCTCCAGCGTCGCTTGCCCCGCAATAGGCCCCACAATACTACTTGCAACAACCACCTCCAGTCATTTTTCAAAACCCTATTCCAAACAAAGGTGTGATGAATACCCAACATGAGGTACACCCTGCTCTCCCCCAAATGGTGCAGTATCAAACCCCAGGTCCCAATCCACCTGGAAATCTGGTTGGTCGCAACATCCTCCTTACCATCGAAGAAGAAATTATTTTGAAAACACGCGGTCGCCAGTACAGGGGTCCCTCTGAATCTACCCCAACCACATTGGAAATGGATCTAGCTACCATAGGAAAACCATTGATGATTTCATTCCCTAACACTGAACCAAACCCTTGCATACCTCGTATGTTGTTACGACGGAACGTACATAACCCTCATTCTAGGGAAGCCCATAACTACAGTCTTGTCGATGAATTAGCACAGTCTCCTACAATCATGTCTATATTGGAGGTCCTCCAAACCTATACAACTCATCGGAAATCCTTTCTTTCCTCCTTGTGGGCAGTTGACCCAACAGATACTATACTCATCACTTTTGATCTAGATAACGAAGAACCATGCCTCCCCTCCCTGGTAGATTTTCAGATACCAGTTAAGATTAAGAACATCATAGTACATCGATTTGTCATCGATGAAGGTGCATCCACATGCATCATGTCCAAATTAGTTTGGAAAAAACTCGGATCCCTTGAGCTAGTACCATCTACCATCACCCTATGATGTTATGATGGTTAACCATCATCCCCTAAAGGGCTCTTCTAAAATGTCCTCATAGAACTTGGGGGAAAAACCATATTGATCGACATTGAATTTATTGACACCCCACTTGATAACAATATCTTTTTTGGACATAGATACATTTAGGCTATGAAGGCAGTGGCCTCTTATATGTTTCGAACGATGATGTTCCCCTACAATAGGAAGATCATCACCATCGACCAACTTACACATTACGAGCCTAACCATTATGCCAACATTGATAACATTCTTCTCCTTGTTCGCACCAACTCAGATGATTTTTCGGTCATTGACATGGGTCCTGGTATTTTCAAGGACCCATCCTTGCTGAGGGCATATCATGGAGCACCATCTCTACTACACCCTTCAACACAAGTGTGTATAGTATCTTCTAATGGAACATATATCAAAGACACTATTCCTCCCACCAAGGCCTCTCCTCACATCGAGATTCCACTAGTTGGAGAATTATTACCTTAGGAATCCCCTGAGAACCTCATTACATGAATTCTCCCATATTCCCCCCCCTCTAGGGGAAATCAATGTTTGGGAGACAGTCCCCGAAGACATTACCCAAATTCCCTTTTTCTATCCCCCACCTGGAGTTCAAGCATTCCAGGTAGTTACAACCCTTACCCTTCCTAACATGGTGATTTTCATCCATGTATGGTATCTTCATACACCTGTGATGGTTCCTGAACCATCTCTCCCTCCTCATAGATAGGGGATACCGATGCATTTCCTAGTATAGGCTCCTACAACACCACCCTCACCCCCAACTACTGGCACCACCACCACTATTGGGGGAAGACAAAAGAAGAAAGATCCCATAGCCCCAATTCCTCCCCGAGTTCAACCTCCTTGTGCACTATGCGAAAGAGAAGGACACCCCACTAATATATGTCCTACTCTTCCTGAGTTACACAATATGATCCAGCTCCTTAGAGAAACCACCAAGTATTTAGTGGACATACTCCAACAAGTACATCCACCGCTACTACGAAGTCCTCAACCACATGCAATATGGCCAATATGCTCATCATTTCCTAGCTATACCTCAATTTATCCAAACGTTAGCCGCAATACACCAAATATCTCGGCTAGGTACAATAATGCTTCCCCATTGACTGTTCCCTCCGTCACCTCTGAGGTGGCATTAAGGGCCAACCATCCATATATAGCCCCTTCCCAACTTCCACACTCTGTTAGAGGAGCCCAGAGCCTCTATTTTCTAATCCATTCTCAGCCATGGGATCCTTGTCCCGCCATCTACACATTCACATTCCTTGGGCCATCATCTAAACTTGGCCCCAAAGGAGCATTTTTCTTACGTCATGTTCAAGTATGCATGCTCATGTTCAATTTTATCAAATAGTTGTTATATGTTCTTTATCATCAGATATTGTTCACGTTGGGTATTTGGTTTTCATGTGTGTAGGTACATGTTCATCAAAGCGACGTAGCCCCTTCAGGTATATGTTTGAAACTACATGTAATTATTCCTTCTGTAAATCAATTTCATATCCCATTCATACCCCCTGACATTTACTTTTAGGGTCCTTACATTCGGATCTGGAGTACCCTTACATCTACTGTATTTTGGTACTGTCACCTAGTAGCACTCTCCCCCGTATGATTTTTCGCATTCATAGTTCCCCTTGGCCACTTGACACTCAGCGCTGATTTCACCTCCTAGGGATGGGAGTCTCTATAGTCTTATGCACTTTCAAGAATGAATGCCCTACTTCTTCTCATCATATTTCTATATTTCCCAAATGGACTCCCAGGTCATATCATCTCAGTTCTATTGACTGCACCTCTGAAGTATCATTATCCCTCCATCTCATCCATCATCAATTTTTCCACCTGCAGATTGTCCTCCATTCACTTACCTAATATAGAAACCCACACATGGGGCCCCCACCATCCACCAGTTTTCTTTCACAAACTTGCGCCTTAATAGGCCAATCCATTGTTCACCGGGGCATGTGTTTCTATCTCTGTATACTCAACCTCAATTATTCTTTATTTATTTGATAATTTTAAAAATCCTTTTTGTCCAGCATAGACTTAGATTTTTCATCGTCACCCTTGATGGATTTCTTTTCCCTAGCAACGCATCCCATGTTTCCCTTGGTTGGGGCATCCAATCTTTTCATTTCGACATTGTTCACAAACACCAAGTATCCCAAGTCCATAGACCCATGATCTCTGAGTTTGTCCACTTTGTTAGCCTTTGACATATTTTAACCCCATATCTAGTCATCCCCATGACATTAGATCCAGATTTACGATTGTTGCCAATCATCCTTCAAAAATTCCCCAACCAAGGGAAGTCTTGAGTCTCCCCTAATCTCAACTTCGCTCATGTTACCCATCAGTACCTGATATCATCTCAGTGGATTTCACAAAGACCTTTTCATCTTGGAGTCACGTCTCCCTTTTTGTCAACATCGACACAGTTTCCATAAGGGTGGCGGTATATTGACTCTCATTACCTTTACAATGAGGATTCTCAGATGACACAGAGAGAATCATCATTTCTCTCTGATTCCGTTGACCCCCATAACATTTGAATTCATAAAACTCTCATGTTATGGTGGGTCTTACTATGCGACTATTGCAGTTGTTTCATACTAGTTGAAGACCTATGAATTTGTTAGGCCCTCAATGCCTATGAGTCATCGACAATTATTACAATCATCCTTGCCTCACTTCAGAGTTTGTTCACCATTCAGAACTATCATCTGTCATTATCAACCACCCCTGCGGGTGTTGTCGTTATCTACATGAACATACATATTCAGTTACAGTCTCACATTTTGGTTACATGACACGAGCATGGGTCATGCCCACCTCGTTTGTACATAAATTGTTTTTTTCTCCCTAGAGAAAGGTTTGGGTCCGACAGTTTTCCCTCTCCCTCCGACGGATCTCTCTTGCAGTTCCTCTCTTCACTCTTCATTACCATGACACTCTCAACAAAATAAACATTGATGTATTTAGGCTATACATATGCTCCTAAACTCACAAACCATGGGGCATATGTTATCACTAAAAAATCGTCCGCAACATCACACACAAATGGTTAAAGAAACACATTAATTCCAACAACAATTAGTCCACCTACATGACTAAAATGCATTCAAAAGGAAAAAACTATACAATTGGGTCAAAAATTGAAATGCACGGATTCACCAAAGGAATCGCACACACACTACGCAGTGTGCATGGGACAATACCTCCCTCAACGCACACAATGCACCAAGTGTGCGACTATGTACGAGAAAATCCATGCACTTCTATGAATGACACATTTATGGATCTTGTCGGCCACTCAACCACTTATGGACCAACCCCGAACACAATTTGACCCTCATATCTGAGAAAAATACGAGTGGGAGGCTGGTCAAGGACTAGAGGGTGCCCTAAAAGGCCCCTTTTTCACACTATGAACCAATTACATTTTTCCATGTATGAATGTTATAATTAAGAGCCATGGGTGCACTAAGAAACCAAGATCTTCATAGCATTGTTATGTTGCAAGAATTCTCCCTTGAGAATCCTCTTTTCTCTTTGGAGCCTTCAAGCACCATTGCAATAGGCCATTCCACTCACTTCTTGAGGGAATAGGCATTGTTGTTCTTCACCATTTGTCGTTTCTTCCATTGTATGAAGATCTCTCCATTAGGGAACTCAATAACCCTCCCAAGGAGGAAGAGGGGACTCATAAGTGCCTATTTTTCTCTGTGGTGTTTTTCCTACTAATCTATTGATCCATTGGTAGCATTATGTTGGTCATTGTTTGATTTTCATAGTTCTAAGTTTCTCATGATTTCTAACATTTATTTCTTAGTTGTTTTAGTTTATTTCTTTGTTTATACATGTTTTTGGCTTGTTTAACCCACTCACAAACTTTTGTCTTGTCTAGTAGGATCATCTAGAAATGTAAGTGTTGTTGTTTTTCTCATCCAAGTGACAAAAATAACACAACAACCAAAAACTACCATTGGATCCTAGGAGGCGACTTCAGCCACATCAAATCTCTTGAAGAAAAAAGGGGGGGGGACAAGAAAACTAGACAATCACAACAACTCCTTCTGTGAATCCATCATCAACCTTCATCTCATCAATATGGACTTCCGAAAAGGTATGTTCACCTGGTATAATAAATTCTTAGGTAATCATCATATCACTTGCAAGCCCGATAAATTTCTAATATCAAAATCTATAATGATTGAAGGACTCCCTTTGGAGGCTAGTATCCTACCAATTTTTGGTTTCGAACACTAGCCCATCCAACTTTGATTGAACATGATAGGATCTCCTTAGATCAAACCTTTATGTTTCGAGAAATTATGGCTAGACCATCAAGACTTTCAAGAAAATTCCCCCACCTGGTGGAAAAAGATAGATATTTCTCACGACTCTCTCATGTATCGCTTCCAACAAAAGATGAAAAATTTCAAGAAACACCTCAAGACCTAGAATAAAACGGTCTTTGGAAATATTTTCCAAGCCCAAAAATACCTGGATCTGTGCATGCAAGAGATTCAAAAATAAATAATAGTTAGCAACATCTTAGATCAACTACAAGAAGAGGAAGCCTCGATCAGAAAATAATTAGACAAGTGGTACGCACAAGAGGAGGTTATATGGAGACAAAAATAAAGGATACAATGGTTGCATGAAGGGGAAAAAAATTCTAAAATTTTCCATCAATCCATGATTCAAAGATGCCACTTCAACAAAATTATCAGGATGGAAAATGAATAAGGCAATCTGCTCCTCACACACAAAGATATTGAACAAGAACTCATCAACTTCTACAAGGATATCTTAATAGAACCTAACCAGGAGAGATCTCCATCCATTTCTAAAATAACTCAGCATGGTCCTTCTTGGATAACTGAAGAATAAAATATCGTTCTCATTTTCCCCATCACCATAGAGGAGCTTGACCAAGAAATCAAATAAATGCCACCCAAGAAAGCTCCAGGTCTGAATAGTTTCACCATAGACTTTTTCCACCACTGTTGGCCAATGATAAGAGAATAAGTCTAGAAAATAGTTGAAGACTATCGATACTCCAAGGACGTTCTCTCAACTTTCAATGAAACATTCCTAAATCTCATACCCAAAGAAGAAAGGACTACGCACCCCAAATAGTTTAGACCCATCACACTGTGCAATGTCATGTACAAAATCATTAGAAAGGTAATTTCTATGTGCCTTAAAACCATTCTTCCCTTCATTATTTCAAAAAGAACAGTTTGGATATGTTAAATGTCAACAGATTCTAGATAACATCATTTTGGAACATGAAGTAATTCATTCCCTCAAGTCTTCCTGTAACCCTAACATGACAATAAAACTAAACTTCTCTAAATCTTTAGACAAAGTTAGCTGGCAGTATATGCAACAGATCCTCACAACTTTTGGCTTTCACTCAGAATGGATCAGTTGGATTTTAAAACTTACTTCCAGTGCCTTCCTCTCCATTCTTGTTAATGTTTCTTCTTCCAAAACCTTCTCACCCTCAAGAGGCATCTGACAAGGTGACCCTCGCTCTCCCTTCCTCTTCATAGCTCAAATAGTCAATGGTGACCTCCAAGGTATGAAGCTTAATGGAATGGATTCTCCCATATCCCATAGTCAATTTGTAGAAGATATAATGACAATGGGATATTCCACTGCGAAAGAAGCTTCCACTATCATAAAAATATTGGATGACTTCTCAACAGTCTCGAGAATCTCAATCAATCCAAGAAGATCACAGGTTTTCTTCTTCAACACTCTGTAAGCCATTCAATTCAATTTCACCAACCTTTTTGGATTCACCAGGAGTTCACTTATGTACAATTAATTAGGTCCCCCCCTTATAGATAACCCCTCTCTCATCGTCCCCTAGGATCCCCTTCCAACCTCTCTAGACAACCACCTTAAAACCTAGACCTTCAGATCCCTGAACTGGACAGGCAGGCTCACCCTTTTAAAATCTATTCTACAAGCCATTCCCTTATATATTTTCTCATCCTTAGATGCACCCAAGACCATCATAAATTCCATATGATCCATTCAAAGAAAGTTTATCTGGAAAGGAACTAAGGAAGGTCAAAAGTGGGCACTAGTCAAATGGGAGGATCTCTACAAACCCAAGGCCTCAGGCGGCTTCAACCTAAGAGACCTAGGAATCCTCAATAAATTCTCGGGGGACAAAAATTGGTGGAGATGGTTAACCCACCCTTCTGACCCCTAGGAAAATATTTGGAGACATAAATACACCCCCAACATCGAGGAAAGAAACCTCATCAGACTCACCAACTAGCTTCCCGTATCCTCAATTTGGAATGTTTCTTGCGAGAACCACTTTCTCATTTAGGAACATGCCTTCTTGGAGGTTCGCAATGTGAAAACTGATATTTTCTGAACTGGTTCTTTGCAAAAATTACCTCCACTCCACCTCAAGGATAATATGTAGGAAATTTTCCAACATATGAGAAACACTACCCACCTCCCTATTGTTGGAGCTGCCCTTGTTTTTTCACCTCACGCAATTTTCAACATTTGATACTTGAGATCTAAAGTTGTTTTTCTTTCCTTCCAAAATCATAAGACTCTTAAATATTGTCATCTAAATAGCAATGCTTTTTCACTTTCAAAAGAAAAGATCCATTTTTCGCAAGTATGTTTTCTTTTTGTTGTTTTATTTTGCAATATCGTAAATCGGATATCGCAAGTTGGACACTTTAATTTTTGAATTCGCAAGTCCCGAGTCGCGAAACTGCGAACTCGTTTTTCAATTTTTTACCCAAGGCATTGACTATGGTAAAACCTTTAACCCTTGTTTAGACATTGTCGGTATTTTGCACCTCGACATTCGTCGAGGCCAAGTTTTTGTTCTTACAACCCCAATAGCCGAGAACGCGATAGCTTTTGTGAGAACCTTGGTCGATAACTAAAGGTAAAAAACTAACCATGGTTAATGATTGGTTCTCGGCACATCGCCACTCGATATTTTTCTTTCATTAAGTTAAAGTGTCCAAAACCCCGATTTGCAAAATTGCGACATGATTATGGAAAGATTAATTAATCACCTAATCTAAGATTTCCTTCTCTTAATTCGAGCCTTAATTATCGCCACATCGCGATATCGCGACTCGGCATATCATTTTCCTAAAAGTTTGCCCAAGAATTCCCGAGTTGCGATATGGCGAGTAAATTAATTACATAATCAAGGATGCGCCAAATCACGATTACCATTGATTTCATTAAAATCGGCACTCACAGTCTCGCGAGTTAAAGGGTCAAAATATGGAAAGGAAGTTCACGATGCAGCGAAAGGCGAGAAATTTTTTTTTTTAGTCGTTAAGATGGGTAATTTTAAATTAAACCAAATACGTCCCGCGCTTCAAGGTTGGCACACTTCACGAGGTATTTACTTGCTCTCCATAACCCGAGTACCTGTCAAGCCGCCCAATATTGATGACATTAATGAAAAATCAGTGTAAATCCCCGAATAAATAAGATCGGATTTATACAATAAATTTGGTTTTATTTGCGATTTGACAGGTTTATTTCAAAGGTACAGGATTTTCAAATATATACGAAAGTTTCGTTCTGTTCTAAAAACATTTCTCTTAAGCGCATAGAACTCACTTTTCTCCGAGGATACTCATCTCCGCATGTATACACAGGTCTACTGCAGAAGAGCAAAAAAGAAAGCTTCAGTTATGGCGCCAAGGAGAGCACCGAAAGAAAATGTCGAAGTTGCAGCACAGGGTTCGGACAATGTCTCAGATACTTCTCCTCGGACGGGCGGATCAGTATCCACCTGGTCGTCTATTTCAGATATCCTGCAATCTGATTTGGTAAACTGTTCAGACTCTGATGACTATAACTATGATATTGTGAAGGAAGACCTGAACACTAAGTACAAGACAATTGTTCAGTCGGGAATGCATCTGGTTGCAACCAGACCTCGGTTTCTCCCATACTACGACATGATCTGATGGGCATTGGATCACATCGACCTGCCTTCCGAAACTATCGTAAATGACCAATAGGCCATGATTGGGACTTTTAGGCCCGAGCATATCCAGTCTATGTATAAGCTCCCAGCAACCTCTGAATACACATATGGCAAAGAATTCCTGGTGGACTTCAAAAAGAAGGAGTGCGAAGAATTTGACAAAACCATGCCAGGCTTGATAAAAGATTGGGTGTCGCGTTCCGCGACATTCAGAGTGAACGACAAGGGTGTGTATTCGATTTCTTCATTGGAGCCAAACTATATGTATGTGGCGATGATGACTTGTCGGATTTTTGGATGGGAGGATACCGCGCATTTTTACGTCCAGTGGGTACCTCTCATATTTCGGGTAGCAGAAGGTTCCTCATTCAATTGGGAAAAAATGCTCTCCGATAGTGTGTTCAACAGGTTCACCGAGTATCGGGAGCAGAAGGCAGTCGGGAAACCATCCGGATTCTTCATGTCCGCGTATATCATGGATGCGATATGCTCCATGATGCCTTTTCCTTTGATGAATTGGGCTTGGAGTCCAACCCAAGAGAATAATGTTCATGAGTACCACGATAAGCTGTGGGGAAATAACGCGAATAAGTTTATTTATGAGATTTTCAACTGGGTAATGGTGCCCCTGCACGTTGCCATTTTTGGTCTTTTGCCACCCCACATCTCTGATAGCATTGCTGCGAATTTGAGTCATATCGCAGATTGGTACATTGAAGAGGAATTCTCCTATCTTAGAGTTTTCGGAGCAGCTGTCCCTCCTTTGGCGCTGCCGCTTTTCATCCCCGACAAGCTGGCCTGTCGTGAGATTGCGCGACAAACAGTAATCGGCGGAGTAAGCAAAGAGCTCAAAGCGTCATAAAAAAAGGTATGGCCGTTTTTTCCTGTTCGGCTTAATTCCTATTCCTTATTAGATTTTGGACATGCTAAGGCTAAAGCTGCAGCCATAGAAGACTTGAGCTTAGTCTCTATTGAGTACAAGAAGCATGATTCTCAGGGGATCGTAAGCACTCATTTGGGGAATTGTGGATTAAAGAGGTTCGAACATGAATGTTCGCCCTCAGATGATGTTTTCCGAGGGGTGAGGTCCTATTCGGAGGTGCAATTTCGAATCAGATCCCTAGCGCCCGAAGACAGGACCTCAGTTTTAAAATTTCAGGAGCATAGGAAACGATGTCTCCCTGTGGTGCTGGGAGGTTTGGGACTTTCCAAGGATAAAGAAAAAGAGGCTGAAAGTTCTGAGGGGAAAACCTCTAACCCCGAAAAATGTCAGGCAGGGGAGCAGGAGAAGAATCCTGAGCAGGAGAAGAATCCCGAAACAGGGAAAAATCCCCAAAAAGAGAAGAGTCTTGAGCAGAAGAAGAATCTAGAAAAGGAGAAGAGTCTGGAGCGGGAAGAGAATCCAGAAACAGAAAAAGAGATTACTGATCCTCCCAAGGAGCATAGTCCGCAGGTGGAAATAAAAGACACAGACCCACCAGAAACTCAGAATCTGGAGGCAGGGACAAAGACCTCTGACCCCCCAAAAGAGCAAGATCCACTCAGCACACCAAGGAAGGGAGCGAAGCAGATCGGGCAACCCATCACCTCTGTCACACCCTTGCAGTCGGCACAGGGAGGCGTTAGCGAGGGATGGATATTTGGTGAAGAACTGAGACCTATAAGGGCAGAGGAACTCCCTCCTAATGAATTTTTCTTTGACAAAAAGAGGAAAGTTGTGGTGAAGCGAGAATTTTATCAAGAAGGAGAGTCCACTGTTAAAAAATTCAAAGTGATGACCGATGGGATGAATAAAAGGAAAGATGAATTTGCCACGGAAATTGCAGGAACGCTAGGAGCGTGAGGAACGACAAATCATTTCTCGGTCGAAATGTTAAAGAAGCAACTCAAAGCAAAAAATCGCCTGATCAAGACTCTTGAGGCTAGGGTGGCTTCGGCAGCAAAA
>ML787120.1:417339-430772 GCA_009831015.1 Picea engelmannii
ACGCTAAGGCAGATGAATTTAGAGCAGATCTCCCTCGACATAAAGGAGAAGAATGAGAGAAATTTGGCAGAGATCTCTAAGATAGACAAAGTAGACATGGCTCAGATTGATGAACATTTGATTCAGCCCAACACACAACTTGGTGCCCTTGATATGGTTGATGCATATATGGGGAATAGACTTCCACAATTAGCCCGAGAGTGCTACTTTGCCGAAGCCATTTGTTAGGCAGTGCCCTCACAACTTGTAACTCAATTCATGGACATATGTAGGATATGCACTGAGTCTATGCAAAGACAAGCACCTGGCCCTTTTTTAAAATCAAGTATAAGAGATGGAGTGTTTTCACTCCTCACAGCTGCCAAGCGGAACTTTCACAACTTGTATTTAGTTTATGGACAGATGTATAATATGCACTAAGTTATGTAGAGGCAGGCAGCTGGCACCTTTTTGAAAATAGGAGTAGGAGAGGGAAAATTTGTATAAATAGATCACCAAAAGAAGATCCAGAGGCTGGATTTTTTGGCAAATTTTGTAATTTATTTTTTGCATTGGAGGAGTTAATACAACAAATTTGAAGATTCCTGATTCCGTCACGACTATGTTGCAAGTTTGTTTCGTTATGTTCTTTGTTTATTTTCATTTTTCTCTACATAATTGATGTGTATCACTATAATTTAGTACAACCACTACTATAGTGAAGGGATTTCATCTTTCTGTAATTTCATCTTGTCTTTCCTCTGCACCAGCTATCCGCGGGTGTAAGACCAATTTGCATTCACAGAATTTTATATTTCGTTACACGATGTCAATTATTTCTATGTTAATTTCTTCTTCTGTGTATATGTGAGTTTCTATTGACAGGAGCCTTACGTTACCCACAGCTAAATGTTTTTCTTTCATTCCATACCTTTTACTAAAAGCAATACAGTTACAGGAAAGGGCCTTCAGTTTGCATTTCCATTTTGTTCTTCATGCAAAAATACCACTTAAAAAACCAAATTGAAACAGCGTTATAATCTCATGTTAAATCATTTCCATACTGGTACTGCTCCTCAATGACTGTCACTACAGCTACTCAACCTAATATCCAACCCGGACTTTCTAATCAAAATCATATCGCATTAAATCTTTTCGATACAATCCTTAAAACTGCTAATACCCGGGAGGAATTAGAACTTTCATGGGCAGCCATTGAGCATGATATAACTGCTCAAGAGCAGTTGGAAGCTAGACAACGAGAACGTAGAAACCTTCATTAGTTTCCTACACCGAAGGATAACATATATCTTCGTATTCATCCTTTACATATTTTCGGATGCCTTGACACTGTACTTGAAGCCTTAGTACAGACTCAGGAACAACACATATCTCTCATTATTGGAAAGTTCACTCCGATCATCCTCACTGGAGATATTGGATTTCTACTCATCAGCTTCTGGATTTACCACCAACCTGTAACTTAGATCCTTGGCATACAGAAGTGGAGTTAAGGAAAATCAACATTCATCATGATCAATATATTCTCCATTGGGGCCATACACCACAGGGAGTTTTATCCATAAAACAGGCCTACACGATAAAAGAAAATCATCACTCACTAATGAGAGAGGAAATCTAGGCAATAATATGAAAATCAACCACTGGCCCAAATTCTGCACTTTTCTTTGTCTAGTTATCCAAAACAAATCCTCACTTGGGAAAATCTTCTAAAACGAGGATTCATGGGCCCCATTAAAAAAGAAACAATCGAACATATTCTCAATCAATGTACTTTCAATTTCAACTTATGGGACCAACTAGATTCTATCATGTGCCCTACTGATAGAAAGGATGAAATCAACAAAGAAACACTCGAGAATTGGATACAACAAGCCTTCAGAAATGTAATACTCAATCGTATATGGCTTCTTCTCCCAAGCTTTCTCATATGGAAAATATGGAAAGAGAGAAACAACATAATATTCAAATCAACTTTGCTTCCTTAAGTACAAGTCTGGTCATGCATCCAATCCTGCATCAGAGAAACAATATGCTCTCAATCCTGAAACCATGAAGATCTTAAATGTGACCCACCTGAAGCCACCATCCTCTCCCATTGGAAACTCCTCACCAAGACCCCTCCCACATGTCCCCCCTCATGTCCTCCCACCACCTCAAGTCCCTCTTCCTAGAGAAAACCCTTAGCCGGATTCATCAAACTTAATTTCGACAAAGCTTCTAAAGGAAACCCAGGCCCTAATGGCTTTGGCATGGTCTTCAGAAATGAACAAGGAAATATCCTTCTAGTTTTCGTTGACAGCCTAGGCCACAACACTAATAATGCAACAGAACTTTGGGATCTCATACAAGGATTTCTTATTGCCAACAGGATGGGTTATGCCAAGCTCATTGTGGAGGGTTACCTTGAAATCATCTTAAACCTCTTCTCCAAGTTACTCAACGGATCGACCCCCTCCAAAATATCCCTTATCTAGAGACTCCTTAGCAATTTGGAACTCCTCCAATCCTTAATTCTCCCCAACACCACCCTCATTCCTTCTCACATTTGCAGAGAAGGAAATTGAATTTTTGATGAACTAGCCAATGCAACGATGAATCTCACAAATGGTGATCTCCTATATTCACCTTCCCACTCCCCGAATCACCCCCTATTTGATGAATTCTTGACAATGGCTCTCAAAGACATCTCAACCCTAGATGGGGTGATATCTGGTGGCCATGTTCACTATGCGACCTTGCACATCAACCACCCCCTCTCTCCTAGGGTGGAGACCCAACGATGTTCATTTACTTCACATGTGACCACCTCTGCAAGCGCACCTAATATCATCCTCCTTCTTGTACGTCACTCGTGTGACACCGATGGATCCTCAGCCACCTCCATAGGTTAACCTCGTGACTCTCCTTTAGCAGATGGATCATTATGCTCTTTCCTTGGCCCTGCGATCTCTTCTCCATGCACCTGCTCTTCATTCCAAGTTCCATTTTCTTTATTTTCTCCAATTACCCTCCTCTATCCTTATGCACCTGTTGCACCCCCTATCTCCCTCTATGTGATTCACCCTACAATCATCTTATGCCTAGAACACAAGGTTGCTCACTTAGAGCCAGTGCATGATCATCTCAGAGTGGACACACTTCTTTCACTTCTCATCCCTGTTACACCTATCCCTGCCATAACAAAATGGCCCAATGTTCCTCTCCTTGTACGAGTGAAGCCACTGATAAAAATACACCCTTTACTCCACCCATGACTTCCGCCACAACTCCACTTCACCCCAATCCAAACGCAGCCTCCAGTTCTGCCCACACACCTCTGCCTCACCCTGTCTTCACTTATGTTTAGAGGGAAACCATTCTAGCACTGCGTTGGGACAATGAAGAAATGAAATTCTGCTAGGGGCTAATGGAGAAGCACCTAGATTGACTTCTTGATTTAGGAGTAGAAGACCCAAATCAACGCTGCACCACAGAGGAGCTGCTATAGGAAACAATGGATCCAAAATGGTCGAATGCATCCGAGCATGCTTTCCCCTACATCCCCACAAGCAAGTAATTTTCATGGCTTGTTATTTTTTGTTCCTCATAGCCTCTGCTTGGCCTACCAAGACATAGAGCTATGTTTTATGCTTCAGTAATAGGGTTAGCTCAGTTATTTTGACTGTTCATCATGACAACTTCATAGATAGTAACTGTTATAGCAGAATTTTATGGGAATTTTATCTCTGGTGGTGCAGTTGGTTTCCTATCATGGCAGCCTCAACACCATTTTCTCAGACATTGTATGTAAACTTTTATCCTGAAAGGTAATACTACTAGTAGCTTACAAAATAAAAAGAAAATAAAAATAAATGAAAGGTAAGTTTTATAATACTAGTGTAATGTAGAATGTATAATTTCTTATTTTTTTGTTCATGATTTACTACTGTAAAAATGTAATTTAAGAATAATAATTAAACAATTCAAGTTCATTATCAAGTATAACATTCGACAAATAATCCCTACAACAATTCACCTATAACTAGAATATTAAACTCAAGTATTTATTTATAAGTTTATTTATAGCAATCTATTCAACAATTTTTAGCAAGATTTATGGATTGATAGTGAGAAACACGTTCTATTCTGTTTGATTTAGTCCAATCTAGCTCCTCCATAGATTTGGCTATCCCAAACTAGATTTTAATCCTCATAACCAACTAGGAATAGCCTATCTATTTTCCTATCCCTAAGATCCAAGAGCAACAACCAACCCACAACCAATATCCCAATAGTTCTAATAGATCACATATTTTTTATAGTTCCAACAATTCTAATAGTTCTTCACCATCTCAACAATGCAAACCTCCTCTCTAATAGCTCCCCCAATCCCTTTATATATTAACCACATTTTCCCATTTCTATCCCCCTTCCCAAGTTCTTTTCAGCCATGCTCATTAATGACCATCAACCCCTTCTAGATAATTGTCAAGAGTTAATTAAAATAAAACATTAAAAGAATTACATAAACTATTTAAACAATGTTCCAAGTTCCTATTTCTCGTGTGATGTTATAAATAAAACTTAACTATTTTCTCTTAAATTCATGCCAACCCACCATACCCATTTAATACACCATATCAACCAGTGCATCAAGTCAAAGAGGACATTTAACGCTACTAGATATTTACAATGCAATATAATTTCCCTAATCCTTCAACCATTAATCCATAGAGTATCTTAGTTGTTTTAAAAACCAAAATATGAGGGAAGCAAGGAAACCTATCGAGGCAAGGCTCATGAAAGAAGATTCAACCACCATGATTGGGGATAAGGGATGATACTTCTTGGTTCCAATGACGTGTAGAAATTATGCACAAAACATTCCCATATAAAATGACCTTCATTTTGCTATGTACAAAATAATAATTTTTCAAAACATAATCCATTGAAAGAAATAAAAGAAAAACTTGTGACGAGATTTAATGGTGGAGCATATGCTCCAAGATTTATCATTAAGCTCCAAAATAGTGTTTGTACATTATCTCTATATGTATGGCTATGTATCTCACTTTCTATATCCAAGTGAGAGAAATTGTTCCTATATGTACACAACTTCGTTCTAGATATATCCACTAATAAACTTTATGGATCAACCCATAAATATAATATAGTGTCATTGGTCTACATAAGTGAATCCCAAAAATAACTCATATAATGTGACATAAAGTGACCATTATAATTTAATAATTACTCAAATGACTCCCTAAAGTTGCATAAAAAATTAAATCACATATATTACAATGATCACATGGAAGAGTATGTTCAAGTCTCAAGTGTGAGCGATGTGGGAGGGTGTGTATATTTCCTTTAGAAGGGGAGTAAAAGACTTTCATCTCGATTGGACCCACTACATTTGATAGATTGATCCACCGTAACAAGACTAAGTACAACAAACTTTAATCAAGCCTCAATTCAACATTTGGTATTAGAGCAGCTTCTTTCACTAGTTATATTAGTGTGGAAGAAGTTGGATGGTAAATACTAGAAGTCATATCGAAGTCATATCATGCACTAGAGAGTCATTTTAGGGAGGACTTGTAAATACCATTTAGAAAACAAAGTATGAACGTGAAGAGGTTATTGTAGAATGAGGAGACCGTCATAGTCAAAAATGAAGAGTTTAAATGTCCTTGTACAAGATTGATAAGTATGGAAAATGATGTCTTATACCCTCAATGAAATATGCAACAACAATTAGCTTTTTTTTAAACAGTTAGCCAGTACTCTGAGTTTGATGGTACTACCCAATTTGGTGTCAACTTGTACAACATATGCATCAATGCTTTGATAACCAAGTAGCACAAATGCATTACATAATAATAAAATATGAAGTAAACAATGAACATAAATTAAATTACAAGTCTAACGAAAGCTGTGGTATATGAAATTTAAGAGGAAGCTTGTATCACTGGAAGGTGGTGGTCGCAATTAAGAAAGCAATGTTATTTGTTTAAAATATGGTGAGCTGTGGGCCATATAAGAGTAACACTGCACACCAGTCTCCACATCTGAGGCTCTTTCCATGAAGCTTCCTCCTCCTGAAACTCTTTCTGTCTTATGTCAATGTCCATCTGAGCCAGATCTCACAATAACTTGAGAGATCTCCGAATTTCAGTAGTATGTCTTATTAGTCAGTCCTTTCGACCGGCGTTTATATGAGAGCGAGTGAGCGAAGTGTAGAAAGCATCCCGGTCGACACGCTTATCGACTTTCCAGCCGAAAAACAGCGGGGAAATTAAAAAGCAGTGTCACGTTTCAAAATTGGGTGTCTAATTTCAAAGGGTAGTTAATGCTTCATGCTTACTTGTCTGTTCCTAACATGGACTGAATCGCTAAAATCGCGACCTAATTTTTTCCATAAGCAACAGAAATAAGAAATGAAAGTAGGGTTTTTTCGGAAATAGAAATATAAAGAAGCCTAAACATTTTATCTTGGTAATTTCTACTCAGTAAATAGAAATATTAAAAGATTAATTATTTTATAAGCAACTGAAATAAGAAATGAAAGTAGGGCTTTTTCGGAAATAGAAATATAAAGAAGGCTAAACATTTTATCTTGGTAATTTCTAGAAATATTAAAAAAAAAATTATTTTAGGAAGTTAAATTGGATTGTTTGAATCATGTAAAAATCTTTTAAGAAGATTAAATATTTTATGAAATTGAATTTTTATTGAATCTTAATTAATATCATAATTTTGAATTGTTTAAATCATTATTTTATATAAAAATAGATTTAATATTCTTTACTTTAATATTTTTATTATAATTTGATTTTACAATATTAAAAATTAATATATAATTACATTAATAGAAAATGATATTTACTTATTAAAATATTTTGAATAATCAATAAAATAAATTTATAAAATTATAACTACAATAAAATGCAAATACTTTATAACATTTTTTAGATTAACCCCTCTCTTTATATATAATTTGTTATTAAATATGAATACCACTTTTTCTTATATGTCTTAATCCTATAATAAGTTCGAAGAATTTAAGTACCTTTTCAATAAAATTGTGTATCTTTTATGGGAAGTTGCAAGGAAGCTTCATGAAAATTAAATGATCTTTTATATGATCATATGATGTATTCTCTTCGTTATGAAATGATGTGAATAACTCAGAATTAATGATTTTTCATAAACCGGTGTTATCTTGTTTTTGAATCATTCTAAAGTATTAATTATAATTTTAACTTTGTATTAGTTAATGTAAGTTTATGGAGACTTTTTTTATCCTTAGAAAAAATCTACATTCTAGTTTTTCCATGAAAGTTGAAACTTTGCAATGTTATAGAGTTGAATCATAATGACAAGATTGGTATAGTAAATGCATATAGACATTATGTATAAGACCTACATATCCAACACTCCTTAGAACATATTGTTTACCTTCTTTGGGAACTAAGGTTGATCTTCACACATCATCAATGCCATTTTAGGAATAATATGGAGGTTTTTTACATCAACAACATTAATAGTAGGGGTTTGTTCCATATGGCATTTATTTGTAGGAATAGTACATTTAGTTTTTTCATAGAAGAGGTGTTGTTTTCCTGTGGTCTTCTTTGAGCTTCTCCAAGGTTAGTGTCCCATTCCTTTAATCCCTTGTGGAGAAGTCAGAAGTTGTATTTGAGGCCCCAACTCATTTGTGAACAATGTCCCTTGATATCAAGGTAAGCTTGACACTAATGCTTAGAAATAATGAAAAATAAATGTCGATGTATTAAGAAAAAAAAGAGTACGATGAGGGTTCATGTAAACTCACTCCCAACAACCAACACCACTTTGTGATATTAAAATAAGGCACTAGTTGTGTTGTTCCAGAGTCTGTACTTAAGGCTCAGAAGTACAGTGTCTAGGCATTCAAAAGTGGGTAAAGGGTAGAGAAGAGAGAAACGTCAACCTTCGACAAGGGAAGCTAGGGAAGATTTCGGTGTTGGCATTGTCTAGCTTTCAATTGTTCCTGAATGTTTATATCATGTTCAATCGCTGCCCATGAATGTTCGAGTTCAACCTGGGTAGTGGTTGTTTTAAGAATAATATCGAAAAGGTTTAAGGCAATGTGTGTTTGATTTAATAATTTGGGTTCGATGTTGGGCTATGTTGGTACAGGGATAGTCATGGAGGAACAGTAAAATAAGAAAATCTCAAAGGAAGAATTTAAGTGTTGTCTCAATTTGGTCGTATAAAAGAGAGTTTACGGCTTCAGGAATAAAATGGGGTGCAAATCAAAGGCTCTTTCTCGTAACTGAGTTATATTTTAATGAAATGTATGGGGTGGGAGAAAACATTTAGCTGTCTATCGAGTGAGGCTCCTATCAAGGGAGAATCTCACGTATAAACAGAAGAAGAAAAATGTAAGGAAATAACTCGGTGAAGCATAATATATATATAGAATTATGAAAATGTTGACTGGTCTTACACCTGTTGATAGACGGTACAGAGGAAAAACAGTAAACAATATAGAAAACCAAAATTCATTCGCTATAGTAGAGGTTGTACTAAATTATAGCGAAGCATTCAGCAGATACGAATATGAAATGAAACGAAATATGAGATACAAGAAAACAAACTCATAACACAGTCATGACGGAATTGAGAATCTTCAGATTAGCTTTGTATTAACTCTCAAAATGTAAAAACTTTGTTACAATCGACGCAAAAAGGTCCAGCCTCTTTTCTTTCTTTCTATGGTATATTTATACAGTTTTACAATAAGATGGAATCTCAATCGTTGCAAAATTTTCAGTTATGATAGGGAGGAGAGCAATCGCTCCATTTATTCTTCTTTGTCTTCACTTGGTGCCAGAAGTTTATCCTCGCACGTGCTCGGTACATGTGACACATCTTTTAACCAACTGAGATATTAGCCTTGACGGTTCTTCTTGACAGTTGGCTTCAAAAGAGTAACAATCTTGGGCTAATTGTGGCTGCTTGTCTTTCATCTATCTGTCTATGATGTCGATAGCACATAATTGCACACTTGGTTTAATCATACATTTATCTATTTGGACTATGTCTTCCATAGTCACTTGTGAGATCTCGGTTGAATCTCTTTCCTCTCTTTCACTTAGATCAAGTGAGATTTTTTCCATATTCATTTGAATCAATGCCTCGGCATTACCTCTGCTATCAATGCCTAGCATATTACCATCTATAGAGCTAAAAGTCTCCTCTAAGGATTTCGTTACTCTCTTGGCTTGCATCTTGCCTTCTGAGATGTTGTGCTCCCATTCTTTTAATAGAATGTTTCCTATGGTCTGCTCTGAAATGGTGAACCTGGGAGTACTTCCCGGGTCTCTGTTGTTTATGGCTGTCACAGCCTCTTGGAAGGCGACCCGTGCTGCTCCAGCTTCCCTTTCTCTAGCAATTAAATTCTCCAAAACTTGATTGACCAACAAACAATTGTCTCGAATCACCTCTACCTTGGCAAGTAAATTTCATTGGGCCACAGAGACTCTGCTCTGAATCTCCGTCGCCTGGGATTGGAACATCACGATATTTATCACTTTTCTCTCGGCAATTTCCACCCTAGCCTGTAGCTGTTCGATCAAATATTTTTGCTGACTCGCTTGCATCTGACTGTCCCGAACCACTAGTTGTGCTTGTTCGAGCTTAGTCTTGAGCAGCTCTATCTCAACTTTATTGGCCAACCTTACTTGCTCTATACCTACACTCGCTTGGTCTTTGACAGTCTCCGTTGTTGTGGCTAGTTTGGCTTCTAGGGTCTTGATGAGGCGATTTTTTTGTTTAAGCTAGTTTTTCAAAACCCTGACTAAAAATTGGTTCGTTGTAGCATATGCACCTAATGTCCCAGCTATTTCTGTTGCGAACTGTTCATTTTTCTTGTCCTTCCCATCATTCATAACTTTGTATTTCTTGACTGTCGATTCCCCTTCCTGGTAGAATTCTCTCTTTACCACTACCTTTCTCTTCTTATCGAAGAAGAACTCATTTGGAGGGAGCTCTTCCACCCTTATAGGCCTCAACTCTTCATTGAATATCCACCCTGTGTCAATATTTCCCTGAGTTGACTACAAGGGAGTAACTGATGTGATAGGATCCCCGATTTGTTTCGCTGATGGTCCTGGAGTACTAACCAGACTCTGCTTCTTTGACGGGTCGGGAGTCTTTATCTCTGCTTTCGAACTCTTAGTTTTCTCTTCCTCGTCCTGGTGTTTTTCTTGACAGAGAGTCGCATCCTTGGAGCCTTCGGCATCTTTTTTTTTCGCCTCTACTGTACTCGGATTCTCACCCCGTAATACTGCAGGGAGACAACTGCATCGATGTTCTTGGAATTTCAGAACATCGACCCTCTCTTCAGGTGCCAATGTATGGATCCAAGCTAAAATCTTGGCATAAGATCTCGCGCCTCGGAAAATGTCATCCGAGGGTGAATTTTCATACTCAAATCTCTTGAGCCCACAACTAGCCAAATGATTACTCACGACCCTTTGCTGATTGTGCTTCTTGTACTCAATGAGGACCAACTTTAGGTCTTCTAGGGCTACTGCCTCAGCTTTAGCATGCCCGAAATCTAATAAAGAATATGAATCTAAATGAATAGGAAAAGGTGGCCATACCTTTTTTGAGTATCCCTTAAGCTCCTTACTTATACCACCGATCACTGTTTGTCTACCAATCTCACGACAAACCAGCCTGTCGAGAATGAACAATGGCAATGCATGTGGAGGAACGGAAGCCCTGAAAGCTCTGAGATACGAGAATTCATCTTCTACATACCAGTCAGCTATGCTGCTCAAATTTGTCACTATACTATCTGAAATCCTGGGTGGCGAGTGGCCAAAAATAGTGACATGCAGCGGTACCATCACCTAGTTGAATATTTCACATACGAAATCTATTGCTTTGTTTTCCCACAATTTCACATGATAGATGTGGATGGGCTCATCCTCTGCTAGAGTCCAACTCCAGCTCATTAAAGGAAATGGTGTTAGAAATCACACCGCGTCCATAATGTATGCAGACATAACAAATGAAGAAATTTTTCCTCTCTCTTTCTATGCCTGATACTCCGTAACCCGACTGGTCAAGCTATCAAACAACATTTTCGCCCAATCGAAGGAACAGCCTTCGGCGACTCGAAATATTAGAGGCACCCATTGAAGAAAGAAATGTGAGGTGTCCTCTCTCCCATATAATCTTCATGTCATCATAGCTACATACATGTACTGCGGTTCTAAGGAAGCTATTGAATTTATACCATGACTGTCTTCCCTGAACTTTGCAAGGTGCGAAACCCAATCTTTCATTAAGCTATACATGGTTTTATCATACTACACACATTCCTTCTATTTGAACTCATCCAATAATTTGGCACCATATGTAAAGTCGGATGTTGTGGGTAACTTATACATGGCTTGCAGATGTTCAGGCCTGAAAGTCCCAATGGTGACCTTCTGCTCATTCATGATGGTTCTAGTTGGTATGTCCACATGGTCTAATGCCCATCGGACCATATCATAATATGGCAGTAGTCGTGTCCTGGCTGCTACTTTATGCATTCCTGATTGAATGACAATATTATACTTGGTGGTTATGTCGTCTTTTTCATTGTCGCTGGAATCATAAGAATAATCCACTAATTCAGCCTGCAGAACATCAGAAATGAATGACCAGTTTGGGACCGAGTTGACACTTCGAGGTGAAGTATCAGTGACAGTGTTCGAACTTTGTCCCGAAACCTCAACACTGGCTTTGGATGCTTTTTGCGGGGCCATGACTGGAGATCTTGCTTTAGCTCTTCTGCGATAAAAATACGTGTACATACAGAAGCTAGCTCGCTGAGAAAATGTGCTCTGCGTAATATAGAAATGCATTTGTTACAATGAATAATAGTTCTATATATATTTGAAAACTCAGTACTTTTTAGAAGAGATCTGTTAAATCATGTTTAGAAATAAATTTAGCCATAAAAACCCAATCTTTATATGTCGATTCGCCTTATTTCTAATTAATGCCATAAATTTTGGTGGTTCGAAATGTCAGTTGGCGTAAGGAAGGATTTAAACTACTTCCTGAACTATGCAAGCATCAAAACACAGGAGATAATGATTTGGCTTAATTAATCCGGTTTTACCAAAGTTAATTAATCTTTCAGTACTCGTTGTATCGGGGATTTTTCTTTAACACTTTGAACCTCTAACACCTGAGATTGCAATGATTGATTTTGGTTAATAAAAACGCAATTGTGATTATGGCACTTAATTAATTATGTAATTATTTATATTCGCCATATCGCGACTCGGAGCTTCGAAGGTAAGTTTCTGGGAATTCTGCATGCCAAGCTGCGAAACCGCGAGATCGTGATAATACGTTTTAATTAAAAGGGAAGATAAACTTGGATTAAGTGTTTAATTAATTATGTTCATATCTTTATCGTGATTTCGCGAGTCGGGGCTTGGACGGTGTTACTTTTTAAAGAGAAAACGCCGAGTGGCGAATTGCCGACATAACTTAACCACGGCTTAGCTTTTACCTTTAACCTTGACATGGGTTACTAAAATAAGGACTTCATGGTTTTGGCTATCAGGGTTACGACGATAAACTTTTGGATTTAGTGATCACAGAGGCGCGAAAAACCCGATGACGTTTAATCATGATTTAGGAAAAATTTACTCCCGTTACTGCCCTAGGTGAAATTTTAAAGCGATTTCGTTGTTTCGTTGCTCGGGACTTGTGAACTACATAATCTATAGCATCCAACATGCGAAATCATGAGGTAGAACAAAAAAGTGGGAAATTTTTTTGCCAAAAAGTAGAACTCGCCTCGAGAGTACAATAATCATCGCTGCTGCGTGATAAGACTTCAGAAATTTAGAAACCATAGACGGAAAATACGAAAACCATCTTTTGATTTCGAGCATTAAGACATGAAATTTGAGACAGGCTAGAAAAACAAAGGCGGCTCCAACAAGTTGGTCATTTCCATGCAATGTGCTATAATGAAAAGCTACTTATACAATGGATGACCTATCATTGGGTCAATTTTCCATGTTACTATCCAACTCTCACCTTGGATCATTGGGGGTACACCACATTCATGTTCAATAGTGAGAATGATAGGTTGAATATCTCTAATAGTGGCCTATGACTTTGGGTCGACAACTCCACTTTGAATTTGTTTAATTCATTTCCATGTTTTGGCTTGGTAAAGTAGAAGGTTACCAAGATACATGTGTTGGTTAAATTACCCTCCATCCCTATTGAGTTTTGGAAGGATGATATTTCTAGGGTTAGAGGTAACAAGCTGAACATTTTACTAAAAATAGATTTATCTACTATGGATTCTTTCAATTGGGTAGTGTTGAAAATATATGTCAAAATGGATCTCATAGAGGGTCTATTAGAGGGTATCA
>ML787120.1:439792-459726 GCA_009831015.1 Picea engelmannii
TTATGCATTGTTTTGTATAAAAATTTGTTATTAAATTTTATTATTATGATGAATTTGATTGCGAATGTGCTAATGAAGTAACTTTTAAATTTTACTATTGTGTTGTAATTCAATGGTTGTTTAAATTAATTCAGCCATTACACATATCTATCATAGAAAACCTATCATGAAAAACAGTCTTCACTACAATAATGAAGGAGGTTGAGTTCACTGTGATGAGTAAATCATATACATATAGAAATATCAGTAGAAGGGAATATTATTTCCTCATTATATACACATTATTATATAATCTATATCTAATAAAACTTCCAGAGAGAAGAGAAGAGTCCATTTTAGCATACCATGCCCGAGGTTCTTTCTTAAGTCCGTACAGTGACTTCATCAACCTGAAAACTAATGATGGACCCGAAACAAATCCCTCTGGATTCTCCATATATATATCCTCATTAATATATCCATTTAATAATGAATTTTTGACATCCATATGGTGTACCTCTCACTTTCTAACTACTACAGTAGCTAGAGCTAACTGAATGAAATTAGTCTTGGAAACTAACACAAAAGTCTCCTCATAGCCAATGCCTTGTACCTATGAGAAACCTTTAACTCATAAACAAAAATTATACATTATAATTTATCCATCAACATCCTTATTTGTATTGAAAATCCACTTACATCTAACAAGCTTCATGTTGGAAGGTAGAGGAACCAACTCTCATGTGATGTTCTCCATCAGGGAATTGTACTCCTCTTTCATAGTTTCCTTGAAATGGGGGTTTCATTCATACTATGCATAATAATAAGGATATTATATAAGTTCCATATAAAAGTAAATAGATAGGAAAGGTTATGGGGTAGTAAGAGCTTGCGGAAGCTTGAAAAACTAATATTTGGTTCTTCGTGGATCAACGAGCTCACCCACTACTTAAAGAGTCTGGTGTGCCCATCATGGTAGATGCACTCAACCAAAAAATTATTTATGATAATTATAAATATGAGAGATATATATTCAGAGATATGATTATAAATCTTATCGGAATAAGTCTCATGAAGTTATGAAACTAGTGGCATTGGAGATGGAGGTGTGGACTACTTTGGAAGTACCTGTGAAGGACCCTCTTCAAACTTAAAACTCCTATGAATTAATAATGTATTTGAATTATTATCTAGAAATATGGAATATTAATCAACATGTGTTATAAGAGACATGCAATCAGATTTATGAGAAATTTGAGATAAGGTGTGCAACCTAGAATGGTGATTAACCTCACCAACAACAATATTTTAACCATCTGACAAGTCATAAATAATAACATTCAAAGTGAAATCCACCTTCTTCCTTGATCCTGAATGAGTGATTTCATATACGGAGAGGAGATTCACTGAAATTTTTGGAACATGAATTACATCCTAAAAGAATCCATGGTCTATATCAACTCTACCCCAATCAAACACCTTAGCAAGAGAATCATCTCCTATGAAGATCGGTGGACTAGAACAAGTATCCAAGTATAATAAAAGTGTATCCGATGAGGCCATGTGATGGGTAGCCCCTAAATCAAGAACCTAATAATTAGGAGAATATGAAATAATAATTAAAGCATGACCGTTACCTCTTCCATATGATGTCCTATCCATTGGCTTCTTCCTTGCATTATTCAAAATACAATTCTCGAGGTGTTTTTGCTCAAGTGATTGTGCCATGATATCTATGGTATTTTTCATGCAATAATTCTCAGGATGGAACCCCCTTGTTATAGTAGGAACTCTTAGTCTTTTCCTTCTTGCTCTCTGATTCTTTACAACTTGAACTCTCATCTATAGATTTTTTTTACCTTCCTTCTTTTTCTGTTGGTGCTTCTTGCTCTTGTTCTTATGCTTATTCTTCTTTGAACTTCCTTAAGTTGTAAGTGAATGGGGATTTGAACTCTTGAGCATCCTTATATAGATTAATTTTTTCTACTCATGGATAAGTGACTTGATGAAATCATTTAGGGATGGCATATTCCATGTAGACCCCATAACTAACCTCGTAGTATGAAAATAAGAAGTGTAGAGATAATACTTTGGACCTAGTTTGGTTAGAATTGAAAAGATTAATTGTTCATATTTATTATCAATTCCATGAGCCCTAACATATGAAATCAAAGTTTTAAACTAATAGAAGTAGTCATGTAGTGTCTCAAAATATCTTGGATTCAATTCATGTAGATCATTCTCCAGCTAATGACCTCTTAGGTTTTCTTTCTTTCCTAGAAAATCCTTCAATTTTTTCCAAACATCATTAGGAGTCTTTCAAGTATTGATATGGAAGAGGATATCCATAGATATGCTCAAGAACAATTCCCGTAGGCTTCATCCATTCAGTTTAAGAATTTTTCTTTCTCTATGGTTGAAGTAGGTTCTTCCTCAATCCCCATGGTGACCATATACAATTTGTTTTGTGAAGTAGAAGCTCTATATTGGGCTTCCACTCAAAGTATTTGAAGGGTGTCAAGATCACTAAATAAGATGGATAATCCATAGTTCTCTTTGGGATTTCTAATATGATATGTAAACCTGCAATAAAAGTGAATTCTCCTTCACAATAATATATGTGATACCATGTAGGATTAAACCACACACTAAGATTTAATTGTCAGTAGGAAATACTACAGTACTTAATTGCAAAAGAAAGAGAGGGGAAATAAAAATAGAATCAATCTTTACACATAAGAGACTAAGAAACAAACTCAAATCACATTGTATTAATCCTTTATCATGATTACAATATACATAACTCTCCACAAGAGGAGTAATGCACACTAGGTTATGGTTTCCATGTGCATGCTCAAGTAAAAACAAAAATAAACTCCCTCATGGTATAAGTTAATTGGCCATAAATGGAGTTATTTATACATAAATGGAGTTAGCCATGCACAAGTGAGAACTCATACATACAACTCATGCATGTATAACTAGATTCCATGACTAATAATAGAACTGAATACTTAAGGTTAAGTGTACACTTATTTATGAGAATAATAATCTCACTCAAGTGCACTCTATAGCCATGAAATAGGAATTATCTCCTAAAATAAAGGAATGAAGCGCTCTTCCTCCTAGAAGATAGGAATTTTCCTAATGGTGGTTTATGAACCCATGGTTTTGGAAACCCATGGTATTACAGATAGTTGACCACCGAATAAAAATGGACCTTCTATAAATAGACATGTTATAAATAGAAGTCCTCCTGATAAAGTGGAAAAATGGAAAAATTAGTATGCCACTAATTATGTATTTGAGCATGTACCTGAACATACATAGCTTTCATAAGGAGGATTCAACTCGCTATATTTTTTGACACTCCCAAAATAAACAATGTCTTCATGATTCCATCTAATACACAACATGAATCTCTCAAAACATATTCATTCATGTTTCATTTTCCTTGCAACACTCACCCTTCTAGACTCAAGCATCACCTTCAATATGGAATTATACTCATTTCCATATCCAAGACAATTCTACCCACATTCTATCCTCTTTGAAAAAACTTTAAATCAACCACAAAAACTATGAGTATTCATGTATATATTATCTTCATTATAGTATTCAAAACAACCCATGAAATGTTGTCAAAAGTATAACACACCAAAATTTTAGTCATTTTTAGTTGTCAAAAATATTGTCCACTATATATGCATTACCGACACAACAAGAATTCACACAATGCAAATAAATACATTTGCCAACATTCATGGATGCACAATCACAACTTGTACATTTACAAAATCTACTTATACACATTCACTCAATGCATCCTTGCATTGGTTCAAGAGTACAATAATGCCAACTCAGATGAGCTACCATGATAAGTTGGAGGGTTGAACCAAAACCTATACACATCACCCAACCATGTCCCCAAGACTTGTTTAGTCATATAGACACATTCTTCTTCAACAAAAACACAACACTAGAAATTCCTTTTTTCTTTGTTAAATAGTCCCTTAGGTGTAATAGAAGACCTTTCCTTTCTCTCCTCAATTGTCCCTTTGGAAAATTTTCCTCCTCTTATGGTGCTCTGAGTGTTGGGAATAAGATTATACTCCATGATACGAACATAAATAGGGAGAGCATTGGACACTTGTTGAGTTTTATAGCCTTTCTCAAATCCAAAAATACATGGCCTCACACATGGTGATGGCACATAGAATCCATTCCACAAACATGAGTATAATACACATTCATTGTAGTTATTAACTCCTAACCAACTTAAACATGACATACTAACTCATGAATGCATCAAAAGGCTCTAAAAGTATTTAGAGACATCAGGATTTCCTGTTTTAGCTCACTTTGGTATCAATCACATGAATTCATTCAAATGACATCATAAATGTATAAATGATGATATCAAACATGACTAAACAAATTCTTACCTAGTTCTCTTCATCATCCATGCAATACCGGTATGACCAATTTCTTATCTGTATGGTTTCCATCAACATCTTTGATGTTGCCTAATCAATCGGTGCCTCATGGGAACTCAGATGATCCCTATGAAAAATTCATAACAATTTATCTCCTTGTCCTCTTTCCTCCACTTACGGTTTACTATCATAGGTAGTTGCATCATTAACATCTTCCACCATTATTGGCCATACAACAAATGAGAAACCACATTAAGTCCTCATGCCATGCTCATTGCATATGTATAGCATACCAATTTTAGTTAGTATGCAACATCACATATATTATCAAACATAACTATATGCACTCTACCACATATGATTTATTAATATGCCTACCAGAACATATTCATTCTATCTATTCTACTCTCTTGCATTCTTAGCATTCTCATGCCTAGAAAAATATAAACAATGTAGCAAGAGAAGAATGCATAAATTCCCCCTTCCATTTCCTTTGCATAGCATGGAATTCCACAACATAGATAATCTACTTCATGGAATTTCTACCAACAACAACATAACATATCATTAGTTGTTATATTCTAACCAAAGTAATAATACTTAATTCGTACTAATAAGCTATACTTTCTACTTCAATGGCACACAACTCTACTCTACAAAAAAAATTAAGTTTAGGGTTAGAAATTCTCCCTCATTTCCAAATATAGGATAGTTAATGCTTACTTTTCTACTCCTACCATTGACCTAGTTGATAAAATTGCAATTTTCCAATAAACAAAAAAAATATATAATCATCATTAAAATAAGGAAATGTAAGGAAATGAAAGTAGTTTCTAGTTTTTCTTTTTTAATAGAAGAAATAGAAATGTGAAAAATGCTAAACATTCTATGAAGGTAGTTTTTAATATTTTTTCTTAAAAGAAAATAGAAGTTTTTAATATTTTTTCTTAGAAATATGAAGAACCATAAACATTTTATTTGAAATTTTATTAAATATTTGTTAAAAATATATTTTTAAATTATTCAAATCTTTATTTTTATGTACAATTAGATTCAATACCTTTTAATACTCTTATTGTAATTTGGTTGTGAAATATTAACAATTAGTATATGAAATTTCATCAATATAAAATGATTTTTGCTATATTTCAATCAAAAAATATTGATTTTATTTTTTGTTATTTTGAGTCGTCAAGCGAAAACATCAAGTTTATAAATACAACTACAATAAAATATAAATATTTCATCACTATATTATTATAGTTTTTTTTTTGGATTAACCAAAAAATATATAAAATATAGCAAGATGTAATTAATCTTGTTTGTTATTAAATATATACATGAGATTACATATTTTGAGTGTCGTGAGGTTTTTAAGGGCATTGAATCTATTCATGCATTCAAAAACACAATTTGTTTTACTTTCCGAAATTATCACCAGAATACAACAATACAATTGTTGGTGAAATCACAATTTTACAATGCTTAAATCACGTTTTTGAAAGAATAAGTAAATTTAATGCCCTAAAAAACCCTATGGAACCTGGAATATGTAATCTCGACCAATAAAATATGAAATTTTCTGAATTTCCAACCTGATTTTGGGAAAAACTTGTTGGAAAAAATACTTGTAAAAAGGTAAAAACATAGAACATTTTGTTTATGTCATGAAAAAAGGAGTAGTCTCATTTTGACATTTCAATCATGGTAAAACATTAATTCTTGTTTCTAGTAGCTAATGTGAGCAAGGGTTCATGGAGGATTTTTTATTACTATTAGAAAATCCACATTCAAGTTAATTTGTGAAGGCGGCTTATTTGTTTTCTCATAAAAGTTGAAGGTTTCCCCTAATGAATTAAATGATATAGAGTTGCATCATAGCGACAACATTTGTAGAGTTAACAAATCTAGGAATATGATATCAAGATTAAGCATGGATCCCTTTGTGATCCACTACTCCTTGGGAAGAATGGCCTACCCATCCCTAGGAGTTAGGATTGATCTCAGTAGATCATCAATGTCATTTCAAAAATAATTTGAAGGTTTTTGACATCAACAACATTGATATCAAGATCAATATGGGTCAATTCAAAATGCTAGTTATTTGTAGGACTAATACATTGTATTTTTTCATATAAGTGGTGTTGTTTTCTTGTGGTCGACTATGAGCTTCTTCAAATATGCTATCCCATTCCTTCAAGCCTGTTTGGATAATCAAGAGTTTTTATTTTAGGTCACAATGCATCTACTAATAGTTTCCCTTGATTTCAAGGTAAGCAAGACACTAATGTTTAGAAATAACTGAAAACAAATCTCAATGTACTAATAAAAGGATGTTATGATGAGGGTTGAGGTAAAATCACTCCTTGTATCCCATGCCAATTTGGAGTATTTAAAAAGGGAATTAATTGGTCATGTCCATACTAAGTGATATAATGAAAATATACTTATACAATGGACATCCCATCATTGGGTCAGTTTTCTACACTACTATTGAACTCTCACCATGGATCCTTCACAGTATAATGTATTTGTGTTCAATAGTGACAATGATACGTTGAATGTCTCCAATAGTGGCCTATGAATTTGAGTCGACAAATATACTCTATCTTTTTTTACTTGATTGCCATGTTTTTTCTTGCAAAAGTAAAAGGTTACCAATATACATGTGTTGGTTAAATTAGCCTTGATCCCTATTGATTTTTAGAAGGATGATAGTTATAGGATTATAGGTAACAAGCTAGGTATTTTCCTAAAAACATATTTTGATGCTATGAATTTTTTCAGTCAAGAAGTGATGAAAATTTATGTCAAAATGGATCTCATAGAGGGTCTATCAAAGGGTATCAGTCGGGTTCTGGGTCACAAGGACTTGTAAAAAAATTTGGACCACCAAAATAATGTTGAAAGATTGATTGTCATTGATGTCAACCCTTGAATAATTTCAGTACCCCCAATGGTATGGTTATGGAACCCGTAATTGATCAAGGAAAAAGGTCATGAAGAATGGTGTAAATGCAAGTAAATCACTCATGGATGAATATTCCTTGCCATGCCATTTTCGGTGATGGGTGGTGTTCCTCCTCGTCATCGTGTTTTCAGTGATAGGTGGTACACCACATAGTTCATCATGGCTGAGGAGTTATGGCCTTGTGAAGTTATAATCCCCAAAGAATCATTAAGGAGGACATAGTTGGTTACAAGTCCTTAATGAAAGGGTAAGTGCTTGTAACATGAAAGTTAAGAAGCCCCTAATTTTAAGGAAATAAGTGACCCAAAAAAAGTATAAATAAACCTCAAGGAGTCATTCAAAAGAACATTCACTCACTTATTCTATTGAATATCTTCTAGTAAAATAGTGATCTATTGGCAAGTTTTGCGATGTTGAAATATGAGGTAGCGAAAAGTGAGAAGTTCAGGAGTTTCATGGTTTCATAGGAGAGAGAAGTTCATTGAGGAAACCCTAGTTTGGTTGAGCCATGTGGATTAGACCACTAGTGTCCCATGAGGCATCCCCATGGGTTTCTTAAGGCTGGTCATGCGAGGCCCCGCATGACAAGATGTCTTAGTCTCGTGAGGACAAGAAAAATTTGGGGGTAATACTAGTACCAAGTCCCTAAAGTTAAAAGTAAGCCTATAGGTCACATCTACTGTGTATCAGGGAATCTACAAGGGTATTGGTATGCTTGTTGTATTTGGTTATGGTATGATGCATACTTGATGTATGTTTGGTTTGGCATATGATTGAGGTATATTTTGGCTACATGGTTGATAGAGGTATATTCTTGTATCTGGTTATGATATGACTATTATGGTTCAAATTTTAGATGTGGATGTATATTTAAGGTATACACTTGATGTATGGTGGCATATGCATGAGGTACATGCCTGGGTTATTTGAGGAAATTCATTGACGATATGGTTCAGGTCTATACATTATTGATGCTATGGTATATAGTGTTGATATTATATGTCATTGATGCTCTAGTACATGGCACATGATTAGATACTCATCATTGATGCTTTGGTATCTACATTTGGCATATCTCATGGTTTATACATTTATGCATATGTTGGTACAAAGTTGATGGATGATATGGTACATGTTTTGTTATAGCACAGGTTGATGGTATAATGAAAGTTACAAACCATATATATATTCTATATATTCTATATATATATATATATATATATGATATTTATAAATTTATTATTCGTTGCTTATTCAAATGTACAACAATGTGTATAAATATACGTACTTGTATTTTTGTCTAAAAAGACATGACTTTACATTGAAAGTAATAATTAATGGCATTGTAATATGAACAAGGTATATTACAAGTCATCCATTCTAAAAATAAGCTTCGTCCTTGAAGAATAGGTAATAAGGAATCATGTTTCCAGGTCATTAGGTATGTTATCACATATAGTTGTCAAGGGTAGAAAATTGTCCAAGTTCGTGGCCTGCATAAAAAATGTCAAAGCACAACATTCAAAACAGTCCATTTTGGGCTTGAAACGCAAGCAATAAGCAAGATCAGCTTCAGTGACAAACATTCCTAAGTATATCAGATCGGCGGTTCACAGTAATTGGGGGTTCGAAATATTGTTAAAGTTGTTTGTCAAAGGTCCGAAGTCTTGAAACCTGAAGTGAGTATGAGATGTTCGTTCTTAAGGGGGACATGTGGCAGTCGATCCAAGCATTTGGGGAAATGAGCTTCGGGAGTTTTGAAGTGAGAAGTGCATAAAACTTCTGAAGAGGCGAAGCCCAAACTCTCAAAGAAATCATGGACCATTGATCTCAAAATCAGTAGGGAGTCATTGATCTTAGCGACAGTGCCTCCCAAAGTCCCAAAGGCCCAAAGCACCAAAGTGCACGAAGTCCCAAAGGCCCAAAGTGCTGAAGTGCCCAAAGTCCCAAAGACATGAAGCCTGAAGGCCCAGAGTAAGTCTTAGTCGTCCGATTCAAATGGACACGCGACGACATATCTAAGGATCTAGAGGAAAGCAAAGGGGAAAAAGCGAGATTTGAGTTTTGATTTTCCCAGAGCCCAGAGACCTGAAGGGATCTTAGCCATTGATCCAGGATCCATGCATTGCCATATCCTTAGCTCTGGGTAAAAGTGTATGGAAGAGGATGAGGCTTGAGATTTGATTTTCTCAGAGTCTGGAGACCTGAAGGAGATCTCAGCCCTCGATTTAAGAGGATATGTGATAGTTATCAGTATGGACATCTAACACACTTGTCAGTTGTGACACCTAACACTTGTTTGGTAGTGACATGTGGCACTCAGTCTAGGTAGCCTTGGGGATATAATTCTCTTCTTTCTTAGTGACACATGTCACTTCTCTTTCATGACACATCAACATAGCAGTGACAGGTCATCCTCTGGGAGGTGTTATTTTTCAATGTCAAAAGTAGCGTCCCCCTCCCCCAGGGCATAGTTTGGTTGATTATAAAGTTGGCAGGAAGTTAAGATTGGCAGTAGCACTAAATCTAGCTGTAATATCCCTAAGGATGAACCCAATTGTAAATGTAAATGCAAATGTACTTAAGCTAGTGAGTTGTCTAACATCATTTTCTATGCACCTTTAATGGCATAGTGTGTGCATGTACTGCGTAGTGAAATGATGAAGTGTACACATTCCAGGATACCGGACACAACATCTTAAGTGTGCGTGATTGTGAGGCCAGTGAGCCTTTTGTGTATATGCTATGTTTTATAGGCTGGTGAGCTAGTTATTATAAGCTAGGATGCTTATGTTTTGATTAGGCCGGAGAGCCTAGATGTTAAAGGCCAGTGCTCCTATTTTTGTACATGTCTCATATTTAATATAAAATACATCATTGGGAAGACTGATCATGATAAAAGAGATGGGGGACTAAATCCACTAGTTAGGGAAAGGGAGGGGTTAAGTTAAGGAAAGGGTCTAAGCTAGGGAGCTTAAGCCAAAAAGGAATATTATATTAATGTTTCTTAAATATAAAGTATGGATAATTATTTTATCCTAAGTTCTAAAGTTGGGAACAAGTGGGCCAAAGTAGCTCCCAACATAACAAGTGTCAAGTTGGGGTCATGCATACATATTGTTGGGACTTAGTTAATTTTCCCATCTTTTCCATCATTCTCCCCATCATTCCTTCCTTTATTAATTCATCCAGTCAATCATCCATGAGAATACACACACCCATTGAGCTATCTTTCGTATCTTCATGACTATACCTAAACCTGTATCCATAGACATTTTGTGTTCGTGTCTCTAGTTAGCTTGGAATATGGACTGAAGAAGTAGGTTGTCAGGCTCGTGGGATATTAAAGAGGTAGGTTGCTAGGCCGATGAGCAATTATGTGTGTGAGAGAATTATTGGGGATTGATTTCCTGAAGGTGATGAACTACAACTACAGTGCTCTGAGACTTCTTGTCTGTCCTGTTGCTGAAGACCGGAAAGGAAGTGGGGAAACTGAAGGACTGTTCAGAAGAGAAGGGGCACACTTTCTGGGTCGGACAAACATGTGGGGAATGTGGGACTGTAGGCTGTTAGTTTGAGTTGGAACCTTAGACAAAGTCTTTCCTGTTGTCTATGAGCCTTTAGCCTGGTTAGGAATCCCTTTACCTGGGTGGAGTTTAGTCCTATCTTGAGGGTGTCTCACTTTTGAGAATGATGAATAGTGTGGTCTAAGGCTGAGAGGTTCGTGGAAGGTCTGCACGTAGTTGGTGACATTCTTACCAAGATAAGTGCCAATTGTGTGATAAAATTACATGCTGCATTGTTATTTATGTGTTTATTTTTATGGGTTATCATTTGTGCGTATATAACTGTGTTTATTTTTATGGGTATTTTCTGTATATGATGCATGAATATGTTTATTGTTATTTCAGTGTGAATCTGTTTATTTACATATGTATTTTTATGTCTATGTTTTTTATATATAATGCTTCTGCAAGAGTTCTGTGTGTATATATTTTAATTGCATGTAGTTCATAAAATTTATGTGGCATAGATCAGTTGGATTCTGGGTATTTTACAGTATGTTCCACAGAGAGAACATTAAGAGTTCTCTGGCGTAGCGTGGCCCGACATGGATGGTTGAGGACATTACAATATGGTATTAGAGCTTCAGTTTCGACACTAACCCTAGATGGGCCAAGAAAGTTTAGTTGAAGCGAAATGTCACAGAGAAATTATTTCGAAGTGGCCAAATTTCAGTTTGTAGAGCATCCATGGTAAAAAGTAACAACAACTGGGCAGAGTTGGGGAAAAACCCCAATTTTTGTTGTTAAATTCATGAGAAAATGGAGAAATTCAGCCAAGTGATGAGATATTCCTGATTTAATATCTGTTATAGAAAATTCGAATCTAGAATGGGTCGAATTTGAAGTTACAGTGAAGCCATGACAGATGGAGCGAGTTTAGTGGTTAACATTCTCAATTTGCGGATTGATTTTAGATAGATTCATTCCAGAAATGTCAACCCACAACGATTTGTTTTTTCATAAGTTGAACTAGTGTTATCGAGATGAAATGGAACAAATTTCATGGTTGCAAAATGTCTATGGTAAATTGGGGAAAAAGTTAAGCAAAAGCCTCAATTTCTGCAATGAAATTCACAAGGAATTGATGCACATAAAATTGAATGTGCATAGGTGGGCGCACTAAAAATGCATGATGCACAGTGAAAATCTTGTGATAGGTAAAATTCATCACTACGCGGCAAGATATTGGTGTGCTAGTGTGAACGCTAAATTTCGGTGCCATGCGGAAAAATGTTAGTGTGCAGGTGTGCACGCTAAATTTCAGTGTCACGCGGAAAAATGTTGGTGTACAAGACAGGGCGATAAATTTATCATTGTGCAGTGTGCAAACACATAATAATGTCATGCGTGGTGTGCACAGTCTTGGCAGAGCACAGTTGAGTTTTGTTGGTGCGTGGTGGGGGTATACTAAACTTTGACATGGGGCAACACGTGGAGTATAATGTGTGCAGAGTATCAGTGCGCGATACAAAAACTGTGTGCAACAGGTATTAGTGCAAGAACAAAAACTGTGTGCGGTGGGTATTGGTGTGCGACATAGAAGTAGTCTGTGCAAGTTATCAGTGCAACAGAGAAGTGTTACACAGTGGTTTTAAAGTGCACGAAGCACGATTTACCTTGTTTTGTTGTTGTGCATGGTGAATATGGGTGTACCGGTTGAAATTTGTGTGTGTGAAGTTGTTTGAAGGGTGAACAATAGCAGAAATCCATTGATTTTCTGCGACGTTTTATATCATTTGATGTCATATTTTTGCAGCGCATTTTTGAGGCCCTTAAGAGCGTTTTTAGCAACTCAAAAACCATGAGACAAAGGTGTACCAAAGGTAGACTTTGTCTCTATATCTCAAATGAAAGAGCTCAGATAGATATTTCTATTGGTGTAAACCGTTCGTCAAACGGAGCTTTTATGAGAAAGTTACAACACAAACAATGAAGGGTAAGTTTTAAGATCCAACTAACTTCAAAGAGCCATAACTTTCTTCTCTGGAATCAGATTGAGGCGCAGGAGTAGTTAATGGAAAGATATTGATAAATAGAAGATAGTTCTGGAGCTCAATTAAATTTTTGGGCATGTTAAAATTTTTTAATATGGAAAATAAGGTACCTGTAGCATATCAGTTACAATATGGTATTTTGGCCTAAAACTTCAGCAGGCTGTAACTAGCAGCCAAGAACCCAGGAAGAGATGAAACTTGGACAAAGTGTCCATAATATGTATATGAGGAAACCCAATTGAGATCCCATGAAAAATCCAAATTATTTGGTGTAAAAATTCATAATTACAGAGTAGAATTGTGCCAAGTTGAAAAATGAACAGAAAAATTAATGAGCAATTTTAAAATAGCCACAACTTTCTTCTCAAAAATCTGAATTGAGAATGGGACCAAGCATTGGAAATTTCTTCGATAGTGGAATATAAATATCCACCTAGAAAATTGATTGGGGAATTCAATTTTCTAGGAAATCAGAAGAAATAATTATGATATATATTATTGAACCATAATGGTTCATATTTTCATGAAATTGTTGAAACAGTTAGCCTAACAAAGTTTTGTTGGCTAAACATTTTGCAGAGTTAACAACAACTAGATCAGATCAGAATCAACAAAAATTCTATATTAATGGAAGAGGCACAAGGGACTTACAGTCAGGAGGATGAGATTAGAGGGATGGATGTCCATTTGGGCATTGAAGGAACAAACTCCAATGGACATGGAGATGAAAAGATTGAAAACATGAATATGACAAAGACCATTAAAAATTTGCAAAAGGATGTCCAAAGACATAAAGATGATAATTAAAGGCTTATGAGATCCAAGGAGAAGCAGGATGACTTCAACATGAAGTTTTTGGAGAGCTTGAACCGAATAGAAAATAAGTTGGACAAGGAGAGTGGCTCAAGAAAATCAATAAGTCACATACCTCCTGATGAGAAAAGAAAATCCAGAAGTGTTAGCAGACACCACCATCACTCCCCAAGGAATTCCAATATGAGATCACATAGAAACTCAAGTACACCCCCTGTCGGGAAGAACAAGAGGTTTGGGGTGGATGAGCTACGAGGGGAAATAAACAAAATCAAACCTCCTACATTTGATGGTGAGCACAAGAAGGATGAAGATGTAGAGACATGGTTGCTAGGCATGAGAAAGTATTTTCAATTGCATAATTATTCTTCTCATGTAGAAGGTATAATTTCTATCTATCAACTCAAGGGAAAGGCATCCATGTGGTAGGATCAACTTGTTCAGGTGCAACACATTAAAGAGAAAACTGTTACTTGGAGGGAATTCAAGAATTATTTTGAGAAGAAATACTTGAATAAGAGATATTATGACAAGAAAATGAAAGAGTTCTTTGAACTCAAGCTTGGGAGTATGACAATAGATGAATATGAAAGAAGGTTTCTAGAACTACTGAAGTATGTCTCTTTCATCAAGGATGAGACAGTTAAGATTTAGAGGTATTTTAGTGGATTTCCATCCTTCATCAGTGACAAAACAAAGTATGATGATCCCAATACATTGGAAGAGACCATAAGGAGAGCTAATGCCTATATGATCAGTAGAAAGCAAGGCCAACTTTCCAAAAATCTTGGGAATACAAAAATAAATTCAAGGTGGATCAGAGGAAGAAGGGATCTAAGCCACCATTCTTCAGAAATAATCCACAAGGGGAACAAACTCCTATAGAGCCCAGAGCGATTGAAACAGGGGGTCAAAGACCAAGACAACCACCTATTCAATGTTTAGTTTGTAAAGGAGATCATATGTTCATAGATTGTCCTCACAGAGGTGAAGAAGGGAGAACTGTTCACAATGTACAACAAATTGAAATGGTGGAGGACATGGGCAAAAATGTGCCAAGAATCTATGCAACCCTGGAAAACAAGCAAGAAGAGTATTAGTCACATATGGTTGAAGTGGAAGGTATGATCAACAACCAAACCATTGCTATTTTAATTGATTCAGGATCTATTCATAGTTATATAGATCCTAAGATGGTGGAAATTTTTCATTTGCCAAGAAGCAAGTATGAGAAATCTTGGTTGGTGCAACTGGCTATAGGAGCCAAAAGAAGAGTTATTGAGATGGTTAAGTCATGTCTTATGGACATGAATGGACTAAAAACCAGGGAAGATTTGAACATCTTACCTTTAGGTTCATATGAATGTATAATTGGAATGGATTGGTTAGACCAACATAATGCTATCCTAGACTATCATAACAAGACATTTACTTGCTTGGATGAGAATGGGAACCAAAGGAAAGTGCAGGGAATTCCCATGGAAATAACCATCAGAGAAATTTCAATATTGCAGCTGAAGAAATGTTAGATAAAAGGGTGTCAAATATTTGCAGCACACATGGAAGAGACACCTAAAGATAAGGTTCCAAATTTGGAAGATTATGCAGTCTTGGAAAATTTTGAAGATGTGTTCAGGGAGGTACTAGGATTACCCCCAAAGAGAGATATTGATATCTCTATCAATTTAATTCCTAGAGAATCTCCAGTGTCAAAGACTCCTTACAGAATGAGTACACCAGAGTTGAAGGAGCTGAAAATGAAACTTGAAGAGCTTCTGAAGAAGGGGTATATATGCCCAAGTGTGTCACCTTGGGGTTCCCCAGTTTTGTTTGTGAAGAATAAGGATGATAAATTAATATTGTGCATTGATTTCAGACAGTTGAATAAAGTGACTGTAAAGAACAAGTATCCTCTGCCAAGGATTGATAATATTTTTGATCAATTGAAGGATGCAAAGATATTTTCAAAGATAGATATCAGGTCAGGATACCATAAGGTAAGGATTAAGGAGGAATATATCATCAAGACCACCTTCAGGATAAGGTATGGTCATTATGAGTTCACAGTGGTGACATTTGGGTTGTCAAATGCACCATTTGTTTTCATGTTCTTAATGAATGGTGTTTTCTGAGAATATTTAGACAAGTTTGTCATTGTATTTTGGATGGAATTCTTATATATTCCAAGTCAAAAGAAGAGCATGAACATCATTTGAGGATGGTGTTGCAAGTATTAAGGGAGCATTAGTTGTATGCCAAATTGATCAAGTGATCATTTTATCAAAAGAAAATTCATTATTTGGGGTATATCATTTCAAAGGATGGGAGATTAGTAGATCCTGAGAAGATAGAAGTCATTAGAGAATGGTCAAGGCCAAAGAATGCGACAGAGGTCAGATCATTCATGGGTCTTGCAGGCTACTACTAGAGATTTATTGAAGGATTCTCAAAGATTTCACACCCAATCACTTCCTTGCAAAGAAAGGGTGTGAAGTTTCAGTGGACATTAGATTGTGAAAATAGTTTCCAAGACTTGAAACAACTATTAACAATTGCTCCAATACTAAGGATTGCAGACCTAAATGAAGACTTAATTCTATGCACAGATGCATGTAAATAAGTACTTGGTGGAGTCCTTAGTCAAAATGGGTTTGTTATATGTTCTAAATCAAGGAAGTTGAAGGAGCATTAAAGAAACTATGCCACTCATGATTTAGAGTTCGCAACCATAGTGCATGCCTTCAGGAAATGGAGACACTACCTCATGGGGAAAAGATTTGAGCTAAAATCAGACCATAATGGTCTAGAATATTTATTTGATTAGAAAACTCTAAATTCTAGGCAAACCAGATTGCTATAACCCTAATTTGCACCAGACATGCTTACCTAGCATCAGGCCATCTCATATTCCTTCTTTGCCAAAACACTACTGAACAACTCTTCTTAAAAACCCCTTTTATAAAGGCCCAAGTGCCTTACTCCATTACTGCACGCATGTAAATTCTAGCTGACCCAAGACAACCCGCATGTACCTACAAAAGCATGGAAAAGGAAAGTTGTTGATGGAGCACATAGCTTTGGATAAATTAACTAAACCTTTCAACCATGCATGGTCGGTCACTTGACCAAATACCTAGCTTCTTCTAGCCTATAAAAGAAGGTTTAGGGATCCCATTTGAAAGGAGGAGAATCATAGTAAAGAAACTATACCCGATTGAGCATTCCCTTTGTCCCAACCTTTAGCCATCCTTGTTCAAAGAGAAGTATAGAGAAAAGAAGTTGGAAGACAGTGGAAGAAGAGCCCAGGACCAGGATCGAGGAGCAGTAGCCGACTTTATCATTGTAAGGTATCATTGTGAAGTTAATAAAAGAATTTCTTTTCCCGTCCCGCCATATGAGATTGTCATTATTGGAATATTGATTGTATGATTGAATAAATCTCTAACCTGTTAGTTCATAGATCAAATGCATGTGGAGTTCTTTGTTTGTCTTTAGTGAATACAGGTTAGCATTGGGAGGAGAGTTGCATTCAAAGAATGACCAAGTGGGAAAAGGGATCGGCATCAAACATGAAGAATAAGGTACATCAACGTAATCTGTTGAGCCTTGTATTTACATATGAGTAATGGGGGTCTAGGCATGGGATGATGGTAAAAAGTAAGAATCTTTAGGTCATTTCTCTATGCATGATAAAACCATTAGTGCTAGTCTGTAGGAGGGATTTCCCACCCAAAATAGAATTGGAGACCATACTGGGGAACTCTAGGGTTTCTGGGAATGTTTTTTCTTGGATATTTTTAAGACTTGGTTTCATTTCCTGTTTTTAAAGTTTCTACAAAAGTTTGAGCTAACAGAGATTCTGGTCTTCCATACCAATTAGCTATGTTTCTTTTCTTGATTGCATTTTTTTTTACATCCATAGAGGTACATGTGGCCTGTATAAGGTATGCATGTGTGTACCCGCACCCTACCTTCTCACAACCTGTGTGTACATGCTAGCTGAGGAAGTGTCAGTCGCGTGTATGATTCCAGAAAATTTATTTTAGAGAGGAAATCATCCTCTCCCCTGTCAGAAATAGTCCTTCTCATGGGTTTTATGGAACTCTTTATAGTATTTGTTGTTTGTAGTATATAGCTTAGGTTTCACCTTAGATTGGTTTGTTCTATGAATTTTTCCTTGAATTGTTTTCTTTTTTTTGTTAAAGTAAGTGTCTGAGTCTTCAAGAGATCCTGGTTCTCAGTACCAGTAGTCTCTGCCTAGGATGGATTTCTTGGCCTTTTCATTTGTCTTGGAGTTTAAGAGATACACGCGACCTGTATAAGGCCACCACGTGTGTACACACATTCTGACTTTACACAGCTCACGTGCGCATGCTTGCTGTTGAACTGTCAACAGTGTGCTTGTAGAGAAAATTTTTGTTGAAGGTGAGGCAGTCATCCTTTCCTTTGACAAGATTTATGCCTCTCAGGTTTTTGGATCTCTGTCATAGCAGTCAGTAACTTAGGTTTGATCACAACAATAGCTTTCTTTTTCATTAAGAAGTTTTCCTCAAAATTTTCTTTTTATAGGGTTTTTAGACAAGTGTGAGAGTCTAGTTTTAAAATTCTTGTGTGTGATTTTTAAAGTGACTCTTTGCGATCTATTCTTAGGCCAGAGGTTTTCTTGGTTTTTACTTGTTGATATTTTTCCTTTTTTCTTTGTGAGCATTCAAATAAAAAAAAAACCTTTTATTTCTTGGTTTGGTTAAATAGTGTTGTTTTGCATTAGTAACTAGGGAAAAGTCTTTGCTTTCATAAATTCTTGATGGTTTACTTAGATAATAAGTAGCTCATAGTCGAGTGAAATCCTACTTTGAGTTTGTTGTTCAAATATCTTAGAAAATCTTTAGTTTGAAAAGTTGTTTAAGATTTGAGTCAAGAGAAGTTATTTTGTTTCTAGCTTTCTATTTATTTTTCTTTCATCTGTCAAACATCACTAGTTGAACTTTCATAACCTTTGACTTAAGACAAGCCATAAAAATTAATGCTAAATCTATAATTCATTGTACATTTTATGTTTGTAGGGTCAACCAACTAGTTTAGGGTTAGGGCCTTGAATTAGGTTGGAGAGGAAACTCTTCAAGGCCGTTAAATAAAACATTGGAGTCCGAGTTAGGGAGTGTCAAAGTCCAATATCATGAAAGCTATCTGGGACCCCCCTCTAACACAGGGGATAAAAATGAGGTCATGTGTAGAAAGTTAGTGGAGATAACCCCTCCAAAGTTGGACCAATTGTAGTAGAGAATACATATAGAGGGCTTTTCTTGGGATTTCGTCGATTGCATTTTCCACGGAGTTTTGTGGGTCTCAAATCTGTTCAAGTTCCTTAGTTTTCTTCCAAACCACTTGCCTTCGATACCATTGACAGGTTTCGGGCTTTATACCCTTCTCACTTTGGTCTACCTGACTTTTGACTGTACCCTCCTAGTAATTATTCGTGCGCTGGCAACCTAGTTGCCTATATTTTTAGAGACATACACAGGTGACTGCGAGGGTATACCAAAGTACCTAGGACAAAAATCAGGCCACGCTTTGTAGAGTATACTCGGAGGGTGATTCTGTGTTTGAGTTTCACTTGCACCAGTAAGTTACTCTAGTGTTGGTTGTTGTAATTGTTATTCCAACTAGTTTAGTGTTTGCTTGTTTTATCTTGGAGGGACCTTTTTAGTGTGTGTTGTTTTTGAATGAATAGAAATCCCTAGTGTGTATTTGATCTTATCACACAGTGGATGATCATGAGCTCTTCTGGTCACGGAGGCTTCTAGGCCTATCACCGATTACACTGGAGCCACCTCCGCCACCACTAAGGGGAAAGCTAGACCAACAAGGGTCTTTTGAAGTGACTGGGTCACAAGAAATTGTACCCGACTAACATCTGAAGGAAACTGTTAATGTTTATTCCATTATTATAGTTCTTTGCATTTCAATAGATAATATCAACATAAGAACAAGATCATTGAGAAATACACATTAACAAGAGACACATCATTTATCCTAGAAAACCCTCTAGGGGAAGAAAACCCAGTAAAACTTCCTTATTATAGATTGCCAATATAATGTCAAGAGATAACTCAAACTAATACAGAAATTCCTCTCCAAAAGATGTTCCACTCTTCTCTCTCTCTCTCCAACTGGT
>ML787120.1:460195-471779 GCA_009831015.1 Picea engelmannii
AAAGGAACACATCATCTTACTTTGCGTCTAACAACTAGGTTAGAAGCAAGGATTCATCTTCCTTTACATCTAACAGCAAGGTCAGAATCAAGGAACACACACATCATCTTGCTTTACATCTAACAAAGAGGTCAGAAGCAAGGAGTCATCTTGCTTTACATCTAACAGTGAGGTTAGAAGCAAGGAACACACACATCATCTTACTTTACGTCTAACAGCGAGGTCAGAAGCAAGGAGTCATCTTGCTTTATGTATAACAGAGAGGTCAGAAGCAAGGAACACACACATCATGTTGCTTTACATCTAACAATGAGGTTAGAAGTAAGGAGCCATCTTGCTTTATGTCTAATAGCGAGGTTAGAAGCAAGGAACACACACATCATTTTTCTTTACATCTAACAACGAGGTCAGAAGCAAGGAGTCATCTTTCTTTATGTCTAACAGTGAGGTCAGAAGCAAGGAATCACACACATCATCTTGCTTTACATCTAACAGTGAGGTCAGAAGCAAGGAATCATCTTGCTTTACATCTAACAGTGAGGTTAGAAGAAAGGAACATATATACTCCCCCTTTCAGGGAGGGTCCTTTCGGACTATACCAAGCTTATCTCAAAAGTGTTCAAACTTTACATGAGATAGAGGTTTGGTCAACACATCAACAACCTGTTCATCCATGCTAACATACAGGAGCTTCAAGGCTCCTCTCTGCACCATGTCACAGATGTAATGATAGAAAATCTCTATGTGCTTCGACCTGTCATGGAATACAGGATTCTCTGTCATCTTTATACATCTCTAGTTGTCACATAGGATCGTGGTTGCTTCCATTTCTAGGTCAAATAGACTGGTCAACAACTTTCGAAGCCATATAGCTTCACAACTAGCAGAACGTGTGGCAATGTACTCTACTTCCACTGTGCTGAGAGTAATACTGGATTGCTTCCTACTCTGCCACGAGATCATGGATGATCCCAAACTAAAACAACATCCGAAAGTGCTTTTCTGTTAGCAACGCTTCTTGCCCAATCTGAATCAATGTATCCACTCAATGTGAAATTATGAACTCCATCATAACTAAGAACATAATCTAATGTACCTTTAAGGTACCTCATCACATGTTTTATAGCCACTAGGTGAACATGTCTAGGTTCTACCAGAAACTGACTCAAGGTGTTCATGGAAAAACAAATGTCTAGTCTGGTGTTCATCAGGTACATCAGTGATCCAATAATCTGTCTGTACAGTGTGGAATCTATCAAGTCTGACGAAGTATCGACCAACAACTTCAGCTTCCCTTCCATGGGTGTATTCATGGGCCTGAATTCTAGCATGTCGAATCTCTTCAGGATTTCAACTGTGTACTTCCCTTGGTTAAGGAAGATCCTCTCTGGACTCTGCCATACCTCAAGACCTAGAAAATAGTGCATTAGGCGAAGGTCTTTCATCTCAAATTCTGAAGCGAGTCTCTTCTTACATTCGGTGATAATCTTTTCTTCTCCAGTTAAGAATAAGTCATCGACATACAACAATAGTATTACTGGCTCATCGTTCATAATTTTGAAGTAGAGATTTGAATCAACTTTACTCTTGGTAAATCCCAAGCTTGTCAAGAAACTGTCTATATGGCCATACCAAGCTCTAGGAGCTTGCTTCAATCTGTATAAGGCTTTCTTCAATTTGCAGACATGATACTTCATGTCTTCAACCTCAAATCCTTGGGGTTTCTCTATATACACTTACTCTTTGATAACACCATTCAGGAAAGCTATCTTCATGTCCATCTGGTCCAACTTCCATTTCATTTTAGCTGCAAGAGCTATGATGGTTCCAATCGAAGTGTATCTAGCTACAGGACTGAATTTCTCTTCATAGTCAATTCCTTCTTTTTGGGAAAATCCACGAGTGACAAATCTTTCTTTATATTTCTCAATACTTCCATCAGCAACATGTTTTATTTTGAAGAGCTATTTTGATGATACCACATCCTTACTTTTTGGTCTGGGAACTATTTCCCATACATCGTTCTTTATTATGGATTGGTATTCCTCTGTAATGGCATCTGCCCATTCCTTCTTTTGAATGGCTTCTTCAAAGTAGGTAGGCTCCTTATCTAGGAGATCACACATCAAAGCCATGTAACTGGAGAATGGCTTTGGTCTTTTCACCTATCTCGAGGTTCCTTCTGGAACACCATACTTCTCTCCATATTGAATAAGCTCTGTTTCCCAAGCAGGATTTCTTTTCTGGGAGAAGGTCATTTGAGGAGGTTCTTGAACTTCTGTTACATCATGGTCTTTAGGAGTTTCCTCATCAAGGGAAGTTATGACTTCCCTCACTGGTTCTGCATCTCTAGGAACTTCCCTCACGAATTTTGCAATCCTGGGAATTACGGGTTCCTTTTCATATACTTATTCAAGCTGGCATATTCTTGATTTCTTAAGTGTTGCTTCTTCATCAAAGGTCACAATCCTGCTGATATCAATGTGGTGGTGACCTGGTATGTATATTCTGAAGGCCTTGGAGACCTCATATTATCCCACAAATATTCCCTTCTTTCTGGAGGGTTCTAGCTTGTTTCTCTTCTCTTTCGGAATGTGTATGAAGACTGGGCAGCCAAATATTTCGAGATGGATTATCTCTAGCTTCTTTCCAATGAACATCTCTTCCGGGGTCTTGAACCCAAGTGAGCTATGGGATAATCGGTTCTACACATAAACAACTGCCATTGTTGCTTCTGCCCATAAGAACATAGGAAGATCTTGATCATGGATCATGGTATTTACATCTTCCATAATTGTTCTATTCTTCCTTTTAGCTACATCATTTTGTTGAGGATTATAGGGAGTAGTGAGTTCCCTCTTGATCCCAACATCTCTATAGAAGTTCACAAGCTCTTTTGAGGTATATTATCCTCCATTATTTGGCCAGAGTATCTTAATCTTCCTTTTAGAAAGATTCTCTATCAAGGCTTTGAATTCCTTGAACTTGCTAAATAGTTCATCTTTAGATTTCAAGAAATATATCCAGGTCTTGTGAGAATAGTCATCAATGAATGACACATAGTATACATAACTAATAATGGAGGATGATGGCATTGGGCCACAAATGTCTGAATGAATGAGTTCTAGTACTCCTTTTGATTTTTTGTCCCTCTTTGGAAAAGGGTTCTTGATATTCTTCCCTTGTGCACATCCATTGCACATGCCTTCTTGAACAACCTTGAGTTTTGGTAAACCTGTGACAACTTTGCATATGTATGGTAGCACATTGTAGTTGATGTGGGCTAATATTCTATGCCAAAGTTCACATGAGTTTTCAATGGCATGGGTCATGGTAGTCTCTGGGTGACCCTTTAGCTTATATAAGCCATTTTCTTCATTTCCAATGACGATTACTTCATTTATGGTTTCTCCTCTAGCCCACATGAGAAATTTTCCATCTATAAAGGAAAATCTATAGCCTTTCTTGTCTAAAGATGATATGGAAAGCAAGTTCTTCTTCAAGCCTAGTACATAGAGTACGTCCTTCATCTTTATTGAGTTTTCTGAATCTAGCTTGTAGTTTGATTCTCGCACTCCCTTGATGGGATATTGGTAATCATCTCCAAGTGTCACTTTCTAAGAAAAATTCTTTTCTGAAATACAAGAGAGAGTACTTCTCTTACCTGTCATGTGCTTTGATGCACCACTATCAATGAGCCATGTGTCCTCTCTAGGTGTTATCGATCCTGAGAGGGCCAAGATCAAGACATGATCCTTGATCATCTTTGTAGGTGGATCTTCATCTTCGACTATGTGGGCATGTTGCCACTTATGTTTCCTCTTGTATTCTTCTCATCTAACTGGACAAGAATTTTCCTTGTGTCCCATCTTATCACAATGATAGCATTGTATGGATGAGAAATCTCTTTCCTTGCGTTGTCCTTTCTTCTTAAATCTCCTTTGATGAGATTCTTTGTTATTTAATTTGTTTGATGGTTGAGGCTCTCTATGAGTCTCCCTTTTGAAGTAGGGTTTCTTCCTTGCTCCTTTTGTATGAGTCACTAGGGCTTGATCATCATCCCTTACTAGTAGTGCTTCACGGTTAGCTTCCCTTGTCTCTTCTTGGATGCATTCTTCCCATAGGCTATCAAACTGCAACTTCACGGCTCTGGCACATATTGTTTGAATAAATGCACCCCAAGGTCTTGTAAGACCATTTAGGGCCATCATTATGATTTCATCTTCATCTATGGTGTCTTCAATCCCTTTTAACTGTTCTTTAATCTTTGAGATTATGGAGAAATATTCTTGAGTCGTTTCTCCTTTCTGCATCTTTGTATTCTTCAATTGAGATCTTAGGTTCATCTTTCAGTTGATTTTCTTTCCTTCGTATAATTTTCTTAGAGAATCAAACATCTCTTTCAGAGTGTTCTTGGATGACACATAAGGGATTAGGTGGTCTTTGATTGAATCTGCAATGATTCTTTGAGACCTGATTGAGTCCTTTTGATGCTTTTCTTTCTCTATGGCATCTTCGGGTTTCGAAACTTCTTCTTTGATGAACCTTGCTAGGTCATTCTATGAAAGGATCAGACCAATACTATACTTCTAGGCACGAAAGTTGTCTATGCCTTCTGGTTTCTCAACAAGCTTTGTGCTTGCAGACATCTTGTACTTGGGGCTATGAAAAATGACTAAAAATGAAAAATGCTCAAAATCAATTTTTGACCTTACCAAGAGGTGCGCTTGGCTGAGGCGAGTAGCCTGGTGTACTTGGATCTTATAAAATCCAACTTTTGCCTTTCCAAAATTGATCTACAGATTTCTGGACTGGTGCTTTTGGTTTTCTAGTACCTCTGGTACTTCTGGTACTCTTGGTACTTTATGAAACTAGGGTTTCACTTTTTGGGAGATCCAACCACTAAAAAGGTGTGCTGAAGGTGCCAAAATAATCCTTGGGGGAGGGTGCAACCTTCTAGGTGGTTTTGGAGCTGAAAAGCTTCACTTTTGAAAAACCCTAATTTGCAGGTACTGCAACAGTGACATTTTTCTCTTATGAAATATGCTTCCTTCAGGTTGGCTCTAATACCATGCTAATGTTTATGCCATTATTATATTTCTTTACATTTCAATAGATAACAACAACATAAGAACAAGATCACTGAGAAATACACATTCACAAGAGACACAACATCTATCATGGGAAACCCTCTAGGGGAAGAAAACCCAGTAAAACTTCCTTATTATAGATTGCTAGTACAATGTCAAGAGATAACTCAAACCAATATAGAAATTCCTCTCCAAACGATGTGCCACTCTTCTCTCTCTCTCCAACTAGTAAATCAAAACTTGCCTCTCAGAATGAGCAAGTGAGTTGTGTGTCAAAGTGAGGCGCTGACCTCTCTATATATACAATTCTGGCACGTGTGAAGTGTGTTCACTAGCAGGGATGACTTCTCACTCTGGGTGGGTAAACCCACCTTTATTATATTTTTGGGTCTCAATAATAACTACTGGGGCTGACTTCTTATTTTGGCTATTAAAATTGTCTGTTGACCAATACGCAAAAGGGGATTTGGTCCTAATACAATAACCGACATGATCAATCCACAATGGGGATTGATCCAATGAATAATATATCAATAATAATAAGAATACTCTTTGCAATTACATTATTTCAACAAAAATGATCATTTTATACTTAGGAGCAAAAGATCTTGGTCCATATGAAACTCCAACCACTGATCTTTCAGCACCCATCATCATATCGATTCACCCTTACGAGTGCCAGATAATGTCACACACAACAATGGAAACAAATGCTACCACTTCCTTACGAGTGACAGACAATGTCACACACAGCAATGGAAACAAATGCTACCACTTATTCTGGGAATTCTTCAATTCCCACTACGGTTGTCACCACAATGGATTTTCCACCTCCTAACCCACCGTCACTGACCGAAGCCACCATGGTCTCGGTCACCTCTACCTCGAATAGTGGTTCAATCCCATTTATGGCAGTGGCCAATTCCCCTTTCACACCAAGTGCGACAGGCCCTCCGTTCTCATACAGGATGCCTAGCTCAGGTACAAGTCTTGTACTTTCCTATTCCACTTCACAAACTTTAGGTCTGGGGGAAGGTATCTCTAATGCTCCTCTACAAGGACACATGGGGAGCACTTCAAATCCTTTTAATTCTTTCCCTTATGGGGGAGGTCATATACCTCCTTCATCCTCTTCACTCGGTGGCACCCACCAACAATCCGCTAGTCCACCCATGCACCATAGTTTATTTGGAGTAGGGAGTCAAGAACCACCTTCTCATAATATGTCAGTCGGTTTGAAACCTTTTTCTTTGTTCGGTGCATTTGGTAACAACACTTTCTCATCAACTTCTTTCCTGACTAGGGGCAACCCCGATTATGGACAACCTATTCCTATGCGGGGTACTATTTCCGCACAAAGGGCAAACCTAGTAACTTCTTCCATACCAGGACCTTGGAATTATTGGCAAGGATCAGTTCCCTCATCAGGAATGCCGATCTAGGGCAATTATTTTCACAACCAATGGAATCTTGGACAAGGTACTATGCCTCTGCCCATGGGATCGGCATGGGGCAACCATTCCCAAAGTACTTCGAATGTAATGCATTCCCAACCATCTATGTCCTATTTTTGGAATCAGTTGATGATGTCTCCTCACATGCAGAATCCATATGCTGGTCATGGCCATGGTTTTTACAAAACCTAGGCCAGTAGCCGAACTTTTTCTGGCAGCTTGGTGCCAGTCAAACTCTAGGTCCCTTTTTCCATGGTTACTACCAACAACCCAAACTACCTTTCCTGGCAACCTTGCATTTTCTAGACTTGACAAGGTTGTTGAATGACCCTATCTGTCATGATCCTCGTTGGCCCCCTATGTCGACGAAGTTTCCTTCGAACATACCAAAGTTCAAAGCCAAGCCCAACGAAGATCCAGGAGATCATGTGACCACCTTCCATCTTTGGTGCTCATATAACTCATTGAAAGATGACTCCATACAATTGCAATTGTTTCAACGTACTCTCATTGGGAGTGCTGCAAAATGGTACATTGAGCTCGACCGCTCAAGATATTCTTCCTTCGGTGAATTAGCAATGGCTTTCCTAAACCATTTCCAATTACCTATGAGACACAACGTTGGCACATAATTGCTAGCCAATTTCGCACAGACAAAAGAGGACCATATCTCTGATAACATATGAGAATGGAGACATTGGAAGAGTTTAATTAAGGTTCCAGTCCCACCATCATTCTTGCTCGAGTGGTTCCTTAAGTATTTGGTCCCATAGTTATCCAAATACGTCGCGACGTCGGGAGTGTTTTCCGAAGAATATGCCATCATGAGAGCTCAACATCTTGAGATAATCTACTCTCAGTCCAATTTATTATATGATATCTTGCCAGATGTGCCACGCTCAATACTTGATAAAACTAGACAGAGAGATGGACCACATGCTGATGGTATTGTTGGTTCAACACAAACAAACCCCGCTGAGAAACTGACGAAGCAATTGCAACAATTGTCTATACAACACACAGTGACCAGCCAAAATATTGTTTTGGCTTCTCCCCCTACTCAAATGTCAGATGTACACATAGTGCAATCAACCAATCCAAAGGCCACCCAGCAGCTTGAAGGAAATAAAAAAAAATGAAAGAAGGGTAAGGGGGAGAAGAAAACCACTAATAATGTTGGTGGGGGAAACACTGAGAAACATAAGGTGAGGTATCCATGTAACCTGTGTGTGAAAGACCACCTGACCCACCAATGTCCTCATCTTGTAGAGGCCCAAAAGTTTATGACATAGCAACCAACTACCGTGTTAACCAATCCATTTCAACATGGGCAAAACCTAACCCAAGTCTCTACAAGTGTGGAAGGGGGCAGTCAAGGACCCTCTCCATATTCGAACAATCCTGCATCCGTGAATGTGTATATGATGAAGGGTGATGCTTTTATATTGAATAGAGCACATGACTATAGTAAACCAAGCACTTCTGAGAAGGGAAAAGAATTCAAACTCCCATCTCTTCCTCTCCAGATAGAGAAGACTTTGGGCGAAACAATGGCATGCATCCCAAAAGGTGCATTCAAGAAAGCTTCTCACAACCCAAATGCAAGGGCTTCCCAAAACTATTATGTGGTGTAGGATTTGTCTCAAACCCCTTGTGTGATGTCTGCTTTGGAGGTCCTCCAAAGCTACCCTTCCTAGAGGAAATCTTTATTAGCCGCTTTAGGATCTACCAAGACTTGTAATCTGGGTACAATCATGCTGGATACAACTGACTTAAAACCTTGTCTGCCTTACCACGTAGCATTTCAGATAGTAGTGGCTCATCCCACGAAAATTTTTACTCAGAACAGTTTTTGTATGGTGGTTGATGAGGGCGCCTTGACATGTGTTATGTCATTCGCATGTTGGAAGGCCATTGGCTAGAATGTTTTGTCTCCATCACCTACTCTTCTCACTACTTTCAATAGTCATTCATTCCGACCACATGGTATCATTCCCTCTTTCCCCATGTAGTTAGGAGGGAAGACAATGTGGGTCAAGGTATAAGTAGTCGACACATCCCTCGACTACAATATTTTGTTAGGAAGGAGTTGGACTTACGCCATGCAAGCAGTGGCTGCTACAGTTTTCCAGGTCTTATTGTTTCCACACGAGGACCAGATTGTGACCATTGATCAATTGTCTTTCTCCAGACCTGACCCTTCATTGGGGGTATCCATGGTCCCGATGATTGATAATACCCAACCAGGTATAGTCAAAGTAGGGGTTGGTTTGTGCCCATATTTGATGGGTACCTTCTATTACCCTCCCCCTTAGGGCGATGTCAAGTTCATATCCGACCACCATAAGGTTGAGATTTTCTAAGTTTCATCATTTTGCACAACTTACTTCAATCATCCATGCATACTTCCTTCCCCATTGGCCACGATGGAAGGGACAATGCCCGTTGGGATGTCCATTCCCTTGTCCGCAACTAAAGTAGCGTACTCTTTAGTCCAACAAGCTTCGGCCGACACTGCTCCAACTCCTACACAAGAGTTAGATCCAATTCTAGAGCCTATTTGGGCTCAAGGCTCTCTTTCTGACACTGATTAATTAGACTTAGCATTGCCTTCCGATGAAGAAATAATTGAAGTGATGACTAGTCTAGACAAACCCTGGGATGATCTCCATCATAGATCATACTTCCTCTCAGAGTTAAGAAGAATTGAAGCCAGAGAATCCACCTTGACTATGAATGGAAATAGGTCTTGTCTTATTAATCCATTATCTACACATGAGGTTTATGCCAAGGGTAATATGGAAAAATATCGCTGAAACCATATCGAATAATATCTCCAGAACCCCTGCCCGCAGGGGTGTAGACCGATTGACATGTGCCGTGTAAATGGAAGGAAATGTAAAAATGAGGTCTCAAGTTCGATTCTCACCCCGATTTATCTGGAGACATTCTTGTGGGCTGTGTGATTCTCCCTAGGGGTTATAAGGCAGCCGGTAGGAGTCGATCACGTGTCACGCGAGTACAATACTACCGCCACTACCAATTCCCCTAGTTACAAAAAAAAAAAAAAATATCTCCAGAACCCCTAGCATCGTGGAGAATTTTTTCGTCAGAGCTGACTATTCCCTTGGAGAGATTCAAATCTACACAGATCTATTTAAAGAATTCTGCAACGTTTTTTCTTGGTCTTACAAGGAAATGCCAGGCATCGATCCAAAAATAGTCAAACATGAAATCACAACTTATCCATATGCCAGCCTGTTTGGCAGAAGCTTCGTCTAGTTAATCCCAAGAAAGCAACAACCATTAAGGTTGAAGTTGAGAAACTGCTAAAAGACGGTTTTATCTATCCTATCCATTTGACCCAATGGGTGTCAAATCATGTGCCAGTCAATAAAAAATAGGGCACAACTTGTGTATGTATGGACTTTCGTGATTTGAACAAGGCCTGTCCAAAAGATAATTTCCCCACACCATTCATCGAATAGATAATTGATGAATGTGAAGGTTGCGAGGCCTTTTCTTTCATGGATGGTTTTTTAGGATATAATCAAATACACATCAAACCCGAAGACCAACACAAAATGACATTCATTTGTCCATGGGGTACATTCGTGTATCATAAGATGCCCTTTGGTCTCAAAAATTCTAGAGAGACCTTTCAACAGGCCATGTCTTTTTATTTCCATGATCTCAAGCATGTAGTCGAGGCCTATTTAGATGATTTAGCATCTCGATCTCGCAAGAGAACGGATCATCCTACACACCTCCGACTTATCTTTGAGCGATGTCACTACTTCCGGATTTGCTTGAATCCAAACAAGTGCAGATTTTGCGTAACATAAAGAAATTTGTTAGGTTTCATAGTGTCAACAACAGGGATCATAGTCGATCCTCTCAAGGTTGAGGCAATAGTTTAGTTTCCTACCCCATGTACAATCCTTCAACTTCAGAGTCTATAGGGAAAGGTAAATTTTTTAAGAAATTTCATCACCAACTATGCTGAGATCACAAAGGGATTTATGTGCTTACTGAAGAAAGAAGTTCCTTTTCATTGGGATGATGCTTCTCAACTCTCTTTTTATGCATTGAAACATGCCCTCACAACTACCCCTCTGCTTTGGCCACCCAACTATAACAAAGATTTCTTATTATACCTGGGCTGCAGCAGAGTCCACCATCGGCATGGTCTTAGTTCAGGAAGATGATTTTCTCTAAGAATATGTGATCTATTACCTGATTTGAGGCCTGGTTAGACCATAACTTAATTATTCTCATACTAAAAAACTTGCGTTGGCAGCAGCCCATGATGTTCAACAGTTCTGTCATTATGTTATGTTTTGCATGACCACTATCATTGCCATTGTGAATCCATTTCAACACATGTTGACACGATAGGTAATAGGTGGAAAGATCAGTATATGGATAGTTGACCTCCAGGAATTTGACATAGATTTCATTTCAGCAAAATACAAAAAGTCACTCGTATTTGCAAAACTTGTTTCGAAACTTCCGATTGAGTCAGGTGATGTTGTGCCTGAAGAGTCGCCTATTAGAGGAGATATGTTTTTGATCGCATCTTCATATCCCTAGTATAGAGATATACTTATCTATATCCAGACTTTGAAGTGCCCCACCTCTGATTCTCATGATGAGTGTCGCCGTATACACCATCAGGACAAGAATTATCTCATACTCGATGATACGTTGTATCGAAGAGGTATAGACTGCATCCTACGTCGATGTCTCACTCACGAAGAAGCAGTTATCGTTCTTAACGATCACCATACCGGAGCATGTGGCGGTCATTTGTATGGGTTGGAAACAACCCAAAATATTTTACGAGCAAGTTACTTCTGGCCGATACTAATCAAATATTGTATCGAATCAGTCAAGAAGTGTCACTCATGTCAGATCTTCTCTCGAAAGATGAGGGCACATACTACTCCCATGTTTCCTATCATCACAGTTGGTCCCTTCACTAAGTGGGGGCATCGCTACATCATTGTAGCCATAGACTACTTCACAAAGTGGGTCAAA
>ML787120.1:472528-487573 GCA_009831015.1 Picea engelmannii
CTTTCGCAGCTTGGGTAATTTTTAGACCTTGAGGCTAGTTATTATCTTCCATAGGTATATGCTTAGGTGACACCACAAATAATGTCACCGAGAATAGTGCAGTTATTGAGTTGCTTCGTGATGCCCTGTCATTTGGTATCTCTCATCTTCGGGTCTATTTAGATGCTCAGTTGGTTGTGTCGCATTTAAATAGAGTCTACCGTGTTCATGATTTAACTTTACACAGATGATTCCCTAGAGTACGTCTCTTAGAACAAAGCTTTGATTATATTACATATTTTCATGTTCCTATGAGATTAAACCAAGTTATAGATACTCTAGCTAATCAAATTTTAGACTAGCATCTCACACACATATAAAAACACATACACATCAACATGTAAATACATTTTTAAAGGCAAAATATGATCCATAAGACACAAAAAGACATAAAAATCCATATATAATATCATAATCATCAGAGTACATAGGTGGATGCAAGTGCCTCAAAAATATGACCAGTAATGAGTCATGGGGCTTATGCCCTCAAAAAATATATACAAGTAGTGCTCTCGGCATGTGAAAAGTCTAGACTAACTAAGGTCAGGGCCTATGGGCCCTGTTGTAATGATCAACAACATTTTCCAAATGTCGAAACAGTCAGACCCACGTCCATGGTGACCCCACTACATGAGGCTGCATAGATGGTGGTAGATCCTCAATCTCTGCCATAGGGACTATGCAGGTGAGCAAGGTAAAGTTTCTCTCAACTCATTTCAAAACCCTCTCAGCCTCACCTGTTGGAAGCCCTCCTACTGTTGTTGGTCCCTCTGTGGTGGCAGGTGCAGCCCCTGGCTGAGGAAGACACCTGTTCCTCACATAATCCGCAGGTCGAACTGGTCCCACATCTGCACATAATAGACATATATCCGTCAAATACTCTGGTATAAAAAAAATGATATATATAAAAAAGAACATAAAAATTACATATGTTTCACAAAAAAAAAATGATGCAAACTTACCCATATCTCCTCGCTCCTCGCCAGGTGGTACCGATATCTCAGGATCTCTCAAGAAATCAATCCTAGCATAAGGGTAATCCTCTATGATTTGGATTTGTCATGACAACCAAGCAAATAATTCATCATCAAAGGACTCATTGGTCCTTCCACCACCCCGTCATGGCAGTAACACTTCCCATCTGCAAACAACAGGAAGAGAGGCCTAATGTACTCATACCACCACTCGATGACTGAAACTAGGAACTCTTTCAAAGAAGAAAGAGCATAGAATCATCTCAACCCTGAAGTTCCTCTACATATGCAACCGACAATCTGTCAACTACCTCTTCATACAATCCAGCAGTGTAGTACTCTAGTCAAATATCTGTGCATTTAAACATTGGATTGCACAGTTCATCTATGCATGGGACGCCTGATGTAGAGCTGTAGAACCAATCATCCACCAAATAAGCAACACAATCGCCTGTAGTGATAAATCAATGATCTTTCTTATTGGCACCTGAGAGCTCGATCGGTCTGTACCAACCTCACAATAAAGTCCTATCAATTCCGATATGTTATGAGGCCTCGAAGGAAATGTCTAGAAATTGATTGGTTCCCCTCTCCTAGAGAGGCCAGTCAAAAAATATATGTCCTCTATAGTAAGCACCAGTGAATGCCTCTATAACATAAAGGACTCTACTTCGGGATGCCAACAATCAACCAAGGCATTCAGTAGCCTAGGTTGTGCTCACATAAAAGGACATAGGAATAACATGAGCAGCCCACATTGCATTAAGGCAGCAACAACATTGGGGTCTTCCCCGACCAACTCACTAATCTCCTCATGCTCTCTTTCCCTCCAATGAACATACATCCTGCAAAAAAGCAAGTTCAAGAGGGTTAACCCTTTCTTTTTAAATTTTTTTCCATTAAATAAAGGGTCCACATGGGCTATAATGATGACAGTCACATGTACACGCGTGCAGGTTTTCCTCTACCCGAGTGTACACGTAGCCTATAATAAGACAACCCACGTGGACCTAGGGCTGATCTTTTGAGGGTCGACGACCCCCCAAAACTTGAAACTAAAAGCATAAATAAAGATTTAAATTGCAAGAACAGAGAGTTTATACTTACTTGGTCCAAACAGATGGTTGTTTCGTCCACCGAAGCTCCCAGAATCAATTCTTTTCACAAAGGGGCAGTTTTGGATTTTAGTCAATTTCTGAATTAACAATGGTGATAATGAGCTGCCAACTTCTATTTATAGAGTTTTTTGGCCCTTTTTGTCAATTTTTGGACCCTTTTGTCATTTTTTATAAACTGAAAATCATTTAAGATGGTTCAGGTTTTTTCTTTGGATGATCAAGGGAGGTATTCCTTTGGGTATTTGGAAATTTTTTTGATATTTGGGCGTTTGGATGGTCCTTTGGTAAAAATTCATTTTTTCCTAGCTTGTTGCAATTAAGTTAGGATTCCCTCCCCACATTCTGCATCTCGTTGTCTTTTCAACTTTTCCATAGGATCGATCCCACCGAGTTGTGACACGGAACCCTCATTACTTCTTTAGAAGTGTTGTAATTTGGTGGTAGAGCCTACCATAACATGGATGCCCTAGGTAGATCCTGGTTGCATGATGGTATCCATGCTGTCACTAACGACTATAGGCTTAGGAGTCCTCCATAGTTTTTCCTGATTACGAGTTTGATCCTCATTTGCATGATTCCTTTTCACTCTTGACCTCACCCTCGGGACTCCCAAAAAACATAAAGGGTCTTCTTTTAATCTCTTTTCAGATTGTCTAAACATGAAAAGATTGTGGAGCGATTGGGTGGCCTTTCACGCTTGTTAAACTAAAATTTGAAGTCATGTATGTCCGATGGTAGTTTACCCCTTTCTTGGTTCAGATGGTCAACTGTACAAAAAAAGGTATACTCTAGGAGCCTTGGTTCTCGAAGAGTACCCTCAGGTATCATTTTAACCCTTTTTTGGGCCTGAGGGACTAAATGTATGAAAAAGGAACCCCCATGGAGTCCATAGTTAAGATCTTTTCAGACTCCCTAAAATTGAAAAGATCGTCGAGTGACCTTATTCTTTCACACTCATTAAAATGGTACAGAACACCATCCCTGACGGAGTCCATAGTTAAGTTTTTTTCAAACTCCTTAAAAAGGAAAAAATGGCCGAGTGATCTTGTCTTTATCACACTCGTTAAAATGGTTTTCAATAGACGTATTTTTGGTGCTAATTTACCCCTTTTTTGAACTGATTAGACTACCTTCAAAAAAGGTACCCCAGTGGAGTCTCCTTTTATGTTTTTCAGACTCTCTAAATATGAAAAACCATCGAGCTTACCTTATCTGGGCTTGTTAAACTTACATCGAAGGACGTTACCATTGTGTTTTTGGTTAACCACATTTTCATACCTATGTCTTTGGTCTAATGTCAGCTCCATGTTTCTCTCAACTAAACCATCTGAAGCATTACTTATATGCAAGCCTTGTAGCACTTTGCCTCTGCGTCTTGACACCTTTGGTCCCAGGAGGGATTTTTCCCGAGTGTCCTTTCTTTGAATATCAGTCTTGTCCTTGCGCCTTGAACTTGTATGTTTGCGACACTCATTCCTCCTTTATAACGTAACATTCCTCCTTTATAACCTCTGGGTAGTGAATTCGTACACTCATATTGCACTCCTACCCAAGTTTTGAAGATTTTGAATTTGTTGCACGAGCTTTGAAGACCTCATCTCCAACCATCAATCCTTATCAACTTCTCGAAGATGGATACTCTACATGTATATCTTTTTTATTTTGAGATGTAGCTCCGATGTGTATTGCTCACAGCTACACTTTATATAGTTATATGACATGGATCTACAGTGTATTTGATTGGTAGCCATGATTTTATTTCATCCCGAGCATGGGTAAGCCCACCTCGGTGAGACAATTATTATTTTACAGAAGGCACCCCCTGATTTCTGGTCCCTGGGCTCACTTGTTCAAAATGTTGGTGAAGATTGTTAATTTATTTCGGCCATCATATGCTCTTCTACCCTCACACATTAGATGGCATCTATTATAACCCTAATTTTCACCAGACATGCTTACCTAGCATCAGGCCATCTCATATTCCTTATTTTCCAAAACACTACTGAACAACTCTTCTTAAAACCCCTTTTATAAACGCCCATGCTCCCTGCTCCATTATTGCATGCGTGTACATGCTAGCTGACCCAAGAAAACCCACATGTACCTACAAAAGCATGAAAAAAGGAAAGTTGCTGATGGAACACACAAATTTGGGTAAATTAACTAAACCTTTCAGCCATGCATGGCCGATCAATAGACCAATTACCTAGCTTCTTCTAGCCTATAAAAGAAGGGTTAGGGGTCCCATTTGAAAGGAGGAGAATCATAGTAAAGAAACTATACGATTGAGCATTCCCTTTGTCCAAAACTATATCCATCCTTGTGCAAAGAGAAGTATAGAGAAAAGTAGTTGGAAGATAGTGGAATAAGAGCCCAGGACCAGGATCGAGGAGCAGTAGCCAAATTTATCATTATAAGGTATCATTGTGAAGTTAATAAAAGAATTGTTTTTCCTATCCCGCCATATGAGATTGTCATTATTGGAATATTGATTGTATGATTGATTAAATATCTAACCTGTTAGTTCATAGATCAAATGCATGTGGAGTTCTTTGTTTTTCTTTAGTGAATGTAGGTCAGCATTGGGAGGAGAGTTGCAGTCAAAGAATGACCAAGCATGAAAAGGGATCGACATCAAACACGAAGAATAAGGTACGTCAAATTAATCTCTTGAGCCTTGTATTTACATATGAATAATGGGGGTCTAGGCATGGGATGATGGTAAAAAGTAAGAATCTTTAGGTCATTTCTACATGCATGATAAAACCCTTAGTGCTAGTATGTAGGAGGGATTTCCCACCCACATCACAGATGGTTAGAATTTTTAAGTGAATATGAATTTGATATAAAGCATATCAAGGGAAAAGAGAACAAAGTGGTTGATGCACTCAACAAAAGAGTACATGAATTGCATCCTACAACCATTATCATGTACCAATTAGATTTGAAAGACAAAATTATAGAGGCTGCCAAATCAAATTTGCAATACAAGGAATTAGTGGCAAAATTACAGCAAGGTATTTTGCAGTAGAAAATTGAAGAATACAAGCTAGATAATGATGAAATTATCATGTATAGGGGCATAATTTATGTACCAAATTTTGAGGAATTGAAAAAACTGATATTGAGGGAAATGCATAATGTGCCTTATGCTGGGCACCCAGGATATCGGAAAACTATTGCAGCTGTCAAGAGCCAATATTATTGGCCAGGCATGAAGAAAGAGGTTGTTGATTTTATTGCCAGATGTTTGGAATGTCAAAAAGTAAAGGCTGAGCATAGACACCGAAATGGTTTTCTACAACCATTACCCATTCTTGAGTGGAAATGGGAAGTTGTAACCATAGATTTCATTACCAAACTTCCCAGAACAAACAAGAAATATGATTATATCATGGTAGTGGTGGACAAGCTTACTAAAGCTACCCATTTTGTTCCAGTTAATCTCACTCACAAGGAAACCAACATTCATGATGTTTATATGAAGGAAATTTCTTGATTACATGGCATACCCAAGATAATTGTGTTTGACAGAGATCCAAAATTTACCTCAAATTTTTGGAAGGGATTATTTAATGGATTTGGAACAAATTTGAATTTTAGTACAACTTATCATCCAGAATCAGATGGACAAATAGAGAGGTTGAATCAAGTGATTGAAGACATGTTGAGGATGTATGTGATGGCTAAACCATCAAAATGGGAAGATTACCTACACTTGGTAGAGTTTGCTTATAACAATGGGTACCAAGCATCTCTAAAGATGATTCCATTTGAGGCACTTTATGGAAGAAAGTACAACACTCTAGTAAGATGGAATAACCTAGCAGACAGAGCAGTGGTTGTGTAATATGCCTCGCCTGAACCCAAATGTAAATACAATCCAAGTATATTTAAGCTAGTGAGTTGTTTAGACAACATTTTTGTAATACACCTTTCATGGCATGGTGTGCGCATATACCGCACAGTAAAGGGATGTAATGTGCACATTTCTGAATACTGTGTGCATTAAATAAGGTGCGCACAACCTTAAAGACAAAGAATGCAATGCACAGTAACTAAGTGCACACAATATTAAGGTCAGCAAACCTTTGTGTATATAATATGAATTATATGATGGTGAGCTAGTATTATAAGCCAGAATGCTTATGTCTTGGAATTAGGCGAGTGCACCTAGATGTTAAAGGCTAGAGTGCCTACTTTGTACATGACTAATGATTAATATAAAATACATCACTGTGCGCAGACCGACCATGATAAAAGAGATGGGGGACTAAACTTCACCAGTTAGGCAAAGGGAGGGCCAAAAGTCAAGGGAATATTATATTAATATTTCCTAAAACATAAAGTATGGATAACTAGTTTATCCTAAGTTATAAAGTTGGGGACAAGTGGACAAAAGTAACTTCCGATATGACAAGTTTCAAGTTGGGGACATGCATTCATATCATGGGGAAACTTAGCCTAGGTGGGGGGATTTTTCTGACAGATACCTTACGAATGAGGGAAGGGGGACCATCAATCTGACCATTACTTTTGACAAAGAGTTCACAGTGATTCCAAAACACACTCAGTTATCCAGTCAATGACTCCATGACCATTTCACTCATACATTCTATTATCCTTGACACAACCATTTCACCTTTCCGAAGCCCATTTCCCCATCCTTTTTGGTTGATGTACCTAGTTAGCTTGGAGCGAGATTAAAGAAGCAGGTTGTTAGGCTCGTGACCAGTTCTCTGATTGAGAAAATTGCTAGGGATTGATTTTTGTAGGTGATAAAATGTAGCTATAGTGCTCTGAGACTTTTGGTTCGGCCTGTTGCTAAAGCCTTGGAAGGGAAGTGGGGCAGCCGAGGTACTATTGAGCAGAGAAGGGGCACACTTCTTTGGGTGGGGTAGGCATGTGGTAAATGAGAGGCTATAGGTTGTTAGTTGAGTGAGCACCTGAGACATAGTCTTTCCTGTTGTCCATGAGCCTTATCCTAGATAGGAATCCCTTTACCCTGGGTGGAGTTCAGTCCCAGCTCGGGGGTGATTCACTGTTGAGAGTGATGAACAATGTAGTCTATGGCTAGGAGGTTTGTGGATGGTCTGTAAGAAGTTGGTGATAGTCTTTCTAAGACGAGTACCAATTGTATGATATATGGATATTTTTTTTGTTATTTACATGCCTATGTTACGATTTTATCGTATATGTGACTATGATTGCTTGTGTGCTTATGGGTAATTTTCTGTAAATGATGCATATCAGTCATTACTATTATTTTAATATAAAAGTCGTATGTTACAGAAAGTAATTGTTTGTTTATGTTTAGATGTAAAGCTTCTGCGAGCATGCTGTATGTATATGTTTTAGTTGCATGCAGTATAAAGAGAAAATTTAGGTGGCATTGCTTAGTTGATTACTGGGTATGATATTGTATGTTCTGCAGTATGGGAATGAAAGTGTTCCCTAGAGTAGCATGGCCCGACTTGATGGCTGGGACTGTTACCAACTGGTGTTAGAGCATGAGTGGTTCCTCTGGAGTGGCGTACCCTGGCCTCATGTTGGTCGGGGGGAATTGTTACAATATGGTATCAAAGCCTTAGTTCAACACTGAGCTTGGATGGGCTAGAAGGGTGCAATTGAAGTGAATATTCACATAAAAGTAACTTCAAAGTGACCAAAATTAGAGTCATAGAATGTCCTTGGAAAATGTTGGCATACTGGCGCGCGTGGTAAATTTGGCACCACACAGGAAACTGTGGTGTGCCAGTGTGTGCAGTAAATTATGGCACCGTGTGGAAGATTATTGTGTGTAGATGCACACACTAAAATTATCCTTGCGTGGTAAGTACACACATAGTAAGGTGCACATGGGGTGTGCAAGTATTTCTTAATGCAGAGGAGTTTTGTTGGTACACGCATAAGTATGAGTATAATTTGTTTCATGATGGTGTATTCAATAGTGTGCGTAGATATTTGAGCGTGAAGGAATAGGTTAAAGTTGACATGGTGCATGCATAGGACAAAAATCCATGTGGAATATCATTGCGCAGTATCGAAACTATGTGCAGTGGATATTGGCACACAATGCCAGAGTAGTGCGCGTAAGTAGTCGATACAACGAAGAAGAAATGCACAATAGATTTAGGTGCGCAGAGAAGCATTTACCTTGTAATATTTCTATACATGATAATATAAATGAACAGTTCAAGTTAATGCACGTGAAGTCGCTTGGAAGGCAAGGAGTTTGAGTTTAAATTGCATAATAAAAAAAGAAAAATAAACACATAACCACATTGAAGCATTAATTAAAAAGACTTCCGAATGTTAATTTCTTTCGATTTAGATAGATGAAAATAAAATATAAGATTACAAGAAAAACTTACTATAAGAGAAAACAAGAGTCATAACATCACTAGATAGAAATTGTAATAAAACAGTCTAAAATCCATTTATGTATTTATATAATCATATTACTCACAAAATTACAAACGGGTGATGACAGCAGTTAGCCTATTGTAAAAAGGGTCATTGCCTATCATCTCTTGTACTCTTTACCTCCACTACCAGCTGTTCAAAATTCACTGAGACATGCTTATCTTAATTGAAGAATTACTTCAGCTTAGCAATCTCCACCTTTAAAGAAGAGTCTAACTAGACCGATTGATTTTTCTCCAACACTTTCGGTCGCTTCAACCGTATATTCCTCCTTCTTATGTCGCTTACTCCTTTTCTTCTTAGCAGCTGGCCTATTGATGACTAAATCCTTTATAGCAGGATTCATCTTGACTTCCAATCGTGAGTCTATAACCGGCTCTTTGTGGAACTTAGTTGATAGACGGTGCGCAAGGACCCTTTCCTCCTTATTCGTAGGAAAGCCTATCATGTTGCTCGAATAACCAGTCTCACTCGACTTAGCTTTGTCCATGTATCTCAGGTTGGGGATACCAAAATGTGTCTTTATAGAGAGCAGGAATTTGAGCAGCTTGAAGATTACTATGGTTATGGATACGCGGATATCTTCATACTTGGGGAGTGGTAATTATATAACTCCATTTATGAAGTGCAGATAGATTTCGTACAAAGAGAATTGGGTTTCCATGCTCGGCCAATCCATTTCAAATTATTAGCTTTTGAGTTTGTTACATGGTGGCATTCAGCTGATGTCACATGGATGTGAAGTACCGAACAAATGAAGTAGGGTGACATGACTAGCTATCGCCCACTCCATGAGTGGTGGATTTGACATGTTGAGACACGTAATATCGTGTCTCGGTGAAAGTGGTTTCGACAAAACCACCTTCTTGTGCAAGTGTATCTTGGAAGGCACTACGTGTCAGCATTCTCGAGACTTGGGTCTTATCTAGAATTTTCATGGTGAAAACACCAGGAAATTGGGATTGATAATGCTAATGTGTATGTTGAATCAAAATGGTGCATATTCTCATGAATTTCTGATTTGTTAGTCTGATTAGTTTCGATGGATGGAAGTTTTGTAGAATTAACAAAAAATCGGTCAGGTCAGACTAGTGCAGGGTCTGTAGGAATGGAAGAGGCATAGGGGAATTACAATCATCTAGAGAAGAGCCAAGGTATGGATGTCCATTTGGGCATGGAAGGAATGAACTCCAATGGACATGGAGAAGAAAGGAATGAAGATATGAATATGGCTGAAACCATTAATAAATTGTAGAAGGATGTCCAAAGCCATAAATCTGATAATGAAAGGCTTATGAAAGCCAAAGAGAAGCAGGATGACTTCAACATGAATCCATTGGAAAGTTTGAATAGAATAGAGAACAAATTGATTAAGGAGAGTGAATTAAGTAGATCTGAGAGTCACAAATCTTCAAAGGAGAAGGAAGAAGTAAAAAGTGCTAGTAGACATCACCATCATCCCCATAGGCATTCCCATAAGAGAGCAGGAAACAACTCAAGTCTATCCCCTATCAGAAGGTATAAGAGATCTAGGGTGGATGAGCTGCGAGGAGAAATGAACAAAATCAAACCTCCTACATTTGATGGTGAGCACAAGAAGGATGAAGATGCCAAGACATGGTTGCTAGGAATGAGGAAGTATTTTCAATTGCATAATTATTCTTCTCATGTTGAAGGTAGAATCACTATCTATCAACTTAAAGGAAAGGCCTCCATGTGGTGGGATCAACTTGTGTAGGTACAACACATTGTAGAGAAAAGTGTTACTTGGAAGGAATTCAATAAGTATTTTGAGAAGAAGTACTTGACCAAGAGATACTATGACAAGAAAGTGAAAGAGTTCTTTGAACTCAAGCTTGAAAGTACAACCATAGATGAATATGAGAGAAGGTTTCTGGAACTGTTGAAGTACATATCCTTCATCAAGGATGAGACAGTCAAGATTCAATAGTACTTAAGTGGATTTCCATCATTCATCAATGAAAAAATACAATATGATGATATCAAAACATTAGAAGAGACCATAAGAAGAGTTAAATGCTTATATGACCAACTAAAAGAAAGACCAAATTTCCAAAAGTCCTGGGAAGACAATAAGAAATTCAATATGGATCAGAGGAAGAAGGGATCTAAGCCACCATTCTTCAGAAATAATCCACAATGGAAAAAAATGCATAAAGAAAGTAGAGTGATTGACACAGGGAGTTAAGGGCCAAGACAACCACCTATGCAATGTTGGGGTTGTAAAGGAGACCATAGGTTCAAAGATTGTCCTCACAAAGGCGAAAAAGGTAGGGCTCTTCACAATGTACAACGAGCTGAGATAGTAGAGGACATGGGCAGAAATGTTCCAAGGATTTATGTAGCCCTAGACAACAAGCAAGCAGAGTATCAATCCCACATGATTGAAGTGGAAGGTATGATCAACAACCAAACCCTTGCTATTTTAATTGATTTAGGAGCTAGACATAGTTATATAGACCCTAATATGGTGGAAAGTTTGCAATTTCCAAGAAGCAAGCATGGGAAATCATGGTTGTGAAACTGGCTACACGAGCCAGAAGAAAAGTTAATGAGATGGTTAAGTCCTACCTCACAGACATGAATGGACTAAATACCAGGGCAGATTTGAACATCTTACCCTTAGGTTCCTATGACTATTTAATTGGGATGGATTGGTTGGACCCACATCTTGCTCTATTGGATTGTCATAAAAAATCATTCACTTGATTGGATGAAAAAGGGAACCAAAGGAAAGTGCAGGGAATTCCCAGGGCAGTAACCGTTAGAGAAATTTTAGCACTACAGTTGAAGAAATTTTATAGAAGAGGATGTCAAATATTTGCAGCTCATATGGAGGAGACACATGAAGACAAGGTGCCAAATTTGGAGAATTATGCAGTCCTGAAAGAGTTTGAAGATGTATTCAAGGAAGTACCAGGACTACCCCCAAGGAGAGACATTGATTTCTCTATAGATTTGATGCCTGGAGTAGTGCTAGTATCAAAGGCTCCTTACAAAATGAGTATACCAGAATTGAAGGAGTTTCAAATGCAGCTTGAAGAACTTATGAAGAAGGGGTATATACACCCAAGTGTATCACATTGGGGTGCCCCAGTCTTGTTTGTGAAAAAGAAAGATGGAACGCTAAGATTGTGCATTGACTTTAGACAATTGAATAAAGTGACTGTTAAGAACAAATATCCTCTACCAAGGATTGATGACCTCTTTGATCAATTGAAGGATGCAAGGATATTTTCAAGCATAGATCTCAGATCAGGATACCATCAGGTAAAAATTAAAGAAGAAGATATTAGCAAGACCACCTTCAGGACAAGGTATGGTCATTATGAGTTCACAGTTGTACCATTTGGATTGTCAAATGCACCAGTTATTTTCATGTTCTTAATGAATGGTGTTTTTCGAGAGTATTTGGAAAAGTTTGTCATTGTCTTTTTGGATGAAATTCTTATATATTCCAAGTTAGAGGAAGAGCATGAAAATCATTTGAGGATGGTGTTGCAAGTATTAAGGGAACATCAGTTGTATGCTAAATTGAGCAAGTGCTCATTTTATCAGAAACAAATTCATTATTTGGGGCATATTATCTCAAAATATGGGATAGAAGTGGACCATGAGAAGGTAGAATCCATTAGAGAATGGTCATCACCAAAGAATGTGATAGAGGTCAGATCTTTCATTGGCCTTGCAGGTTACTACAGGATATTCATTGGAGGATTCTCAAAGATAGCACACCCAACCACTTCCTTGCAAAGAAAGGGTATGAAGTTTCAGTGGACGTTGGACTGTGAAAGGAGTTTCCAACATTTGAAACAGTTATTGACAAGTGCTCCAATACTAAAGATTGCAGCCCCAAATGAAGATTTCATTGTATGCATAGATGCATGTAATGAAGGACTGGGTGGAGTCCTTAGTCAAAATGGATTTGTGATATGTTATAAATCAAGGAAGTTGAAAGAGCATGAAAGAAACTATGCCACTCATGATTTGGAGTTGGAAGCCATAGTGCATGCCCTGAGGAAATGGAGACACTCCTCATGGGAAAAAGGTTTGAGTTAAGAACAAACCATAATGGCTTGAAATATTTATTTGATCAGCCAAATATAAATGCTAGACAAAGAATATAGTTAGAATTTCTAGGAGAATATGACTTTGATATAAAGCATATCAAAGGGAAAGAAAATAAAGTGGCAGATGCACTTAGAAGGAGGGTGCATGAGCTTCATGCTACAACCATCAACATGTACCAGACTGTTGTTAAAATAAAAATTCTGGAGGCTACAAATACAAACCTGCAATATAAAGAATTGATAGCAAAACTATAGCAAGGTAAGACACCATAGAAGATGGATATTTATAAGTTGGGAGTAGATGGAATATTGTTGTACAAGAAAAAAAAATTGTACCAAATGTCGAGGACTTGAAACGTATAATTTTGCATGAGATGCATAATGCTCCTTATGCAGGGCACCCTAGATATCAGAAAACCATAGAAGAGGTCAAGAGACAATACTTTTGGCCAGGTATGAAGAGAGAAATTGCATAATACATCGCTAGGTGTATGGAATGCTAGAAAGTGAAAACATAGCATAGGCACCCAACAAGATTGTTGCAACCTTTGCCCATTCCTGAATGGAAGTGGGAAGTGGTGACAATGGATTTTATTTCGGGATTGCCCAGAACATGCAAGATACATTATTCAATTATGGTAGTGATGGACAAGCTTACAAAATATGCCCATTTTATTCCACTAAAAAATACTCACAAAGAAATATATGTTGTTGATATTTTCATGAAGGAAGGGGCACGATTGCACGAAATTCCTAAAACAACTGTGTCTAACAGAGACCCAAAATTCACCTCAAATTTTTGGAAAGGATTGTTCAAAGCATTTGGAATGAATATGAAATTTAGTACATATCACCATCCTGAGACTGATGGATAGACAAAGAGGGTGAATAGAGTGATAGAAGATATGTTTAGAATGTATGTGATGGATAAACCATCAAAATGGGAAGACTACCTACATTTAGTAGAATTCGCTTATAACAATGGGTATCAAGCATCATTGAAAATGATCCCATTTGAAGCACTTTACAGAAGAAGGTGCAACACTCAAGTAAGATGGGATAAACCAACTGATAGAACAATAGTTGGGCTAGAATTGCTAAAGGAGATGGAGGACCAAATGTTAAAAATTAAGCATAATTTGAAAGCTGCCCAAGATAGACATAAAAGTTATGTTGATAAAAACAGAATCCACAGAGAATTCAAAGTGGTAATCATGTTTTCCTGAAAGTGAAAGCTAACAAGAGCTCCCTGAATTTGGGAAGCTATGCCAAGTTAGCAGCCAAATTTTGTGGAAAATTTGAAATCCTAGAGAGGATTGGTCCAATTGCTTATATGATTGCATTGCCTGCATCTATATCTGTTCTTAATGTTTTCCATGTATCATTGCTAAAGAAATATATACCTGATGCTAATCATGTTATTGATTGGAATGTTATTCAGGTGGAGCAAGAGGACACTTTCCAAGTGCATCCGGTGCACATCCTGGATCGAAAAATCAAACAACTCTGGAAACGAGCCATAGGGCTTGTAAAGGTCCAATGGACCTGGTACAGACCTGAAGACGCTACTTGGGAGCATGAGGATGCAATGTCGGTATAATACCCGCATCTTTTTGAAGAATTTTGAGAAATGTTTTGTATATGGGTACATGATGCACTAAGGACAGTGCATAAATAAGGGGAGGGGATTATAGTATCCCTCGGCCGAACCGAAATGTAAATATAATCCAAGTATATTTAAGCTAGTGAGTTATTTAGACATCATTTTTGTAATACACCTTTCATGGCATGGTGTGCACATATACTGCACAGTAAAGGGATGTAATGTGCACATTTTTGAATACTGTGCGCAGTAACTAAGGTGCACGCAACCTTAAAGACAAAGGATAGAATGCACATTAACTAAGTGCGCACAATATTAAGGTCAGCAAACCTTTGTGTATATAATATGCATTATAGGCTGGTGAGCCAGTATTATATGTCGGAATGATTATGTCTTGGAATTAGGCTAGCACACCTAGATGTTAAAGGCTAGAGCACCTACTTTGTACATGACTCATGATTAATATAAAATACATCACTGTGCACAGACTGACCATGATAAAAGAGATGGGGTACTGAACTTCAGCAGTTAGGGAAAGGGAGGGCCAAAAGTCAAGGGAATATTATATTAATATTTCCTAAAACATAAAGTATGGATACTTAGTTTATCCTAAGTTCTAAATTTGGGGACAAGTGGACAAAAGTAACTTCCGATGTAACAAATGTCAAGTTGGGAACATGCATTCATATCATGGGGAAACTTAGCCCAGGTGGGGGGATTTTTCTAACAGATACCTTACGAACGAGGGAAGGGGGGCCATCAGGTTGACCATCACATTTGAAAAAGAGTTCACA